>CM038227.1:92105308-92360385 GCA_021442155.1 Cymbidium sinense | reverse complement strand
TAAAATTTTAATTTAAAATTTCAGCAATTACAATTATAGAACACAACTGTCAACAAGTTAAGATAACAAGCCACAATGCATAGTAACTCAAATTGAAAGCACCTTAAAATAATAGAAGACTGTATTACCATTCAAAGCTAAGGTTGATATAAGAAGGGAAGACATTCTTCTGAAGAGATAGGAAATGTACACATTTCAATTTTCGTGCTTTACTAATGGAAAATGATAAGTCTGAAATATTAAAAAAAAGTAGTAGAATTAAATTCAATTGAAATTATCAAGTGTAGGAAAAAGGATAAGGCAAAGAATAAGTAAAAACCTAAAGAGAGTGTTACAGAATTAAAGGAAATTAGTAATATCTGAAATACCCAGTTCAAATGGAATATCTAGATAAAGAAATACTTGACTCTAGGATTAATAACGAAGTCCATCAGAAGGAGGTTCAACAAGAGGTCTTGTTAATTAGTAATTGATAATAAACTGCACTTAGCAAAATGTCAAGTATTTCCTAACATTTCAGATTTAACAGATATATCAAATTAAGAATCATTATACCTTGTGTACAATAGTTAATCTCACATATATATACACAACCATAAGAATAAACATCATTTCCTGAAATAGATGAATGTTCAGAAAAATATATAATTTATCATTGCTCACATGTTCTAATTTCACTAAAATATTTACTACTAGGAACTAAGTATTAAACTTTTTTGAATTAAATAGTACTCCTCAAGAAACATCTCTTTAACCACCAAACTTTTTGATAAGATGACACACTCATGAAAATCTCGCTTTGACTTTTATCTTGTATAAAATATGTAATAAGTCATAGAATTAAATTAAATTAAGATTCGACATGAAGATGGAATTAAATTAAAATTTTTCTTTCTACTTTCCCATCTACCCAGGTAATAAAAAAAGTAAATAAATTAAAATAAATTTTCTTATACATGATTCCACATGAAGCGAGTAAAATGATGATGGAAATTCGTATTGAACTATTACTAAATTATAATAGGGGTAAATTAAGATTCTAAGTTAGTGATATTATATATTTAGAATTATGTTTAGCATGCTACATTAATTACGTGAGAGATTTTTTCTATAAACAATTTTCTTAATGTTACCTATGGTATTATATGAAATCATAATTATTGGTCACCAAAGAAAAGACTATAAAATTTCAACTATATGATACATAATATTGAAAAATCAAGTGTAAACTTAAATTACAATTAAAATAATATAGTCATAGATTATATGACAGGTTTTGTGGTGCATAATTCTTTTATAAAGATATTAGAAATACCTAAAGGATGTATTGTTTGATACTTTAAGAAAATATATGCATATAATCTCAAATAATTGATACAATTTCATGGAAATCGAAAATCATGATAAGTTTACCAAGGTAAACCATGTTTAGAACAATTCAAATGAGTTGAAACTCACTTAAATGGTATTTAAAATAATTACGATCATTTCCTTAGTGATCTATAACTAATATTAAGTTTAGGTAAACTTTCTTTAAAACAATTTAAGTGAGTTGAAACTCATTTAAATGGACATTAAAATAATAACGTTCTTTAGAAACTTTATTCGACACAATTTTGAGTTTGCTATTAAAACTACAGTGAAGTTTGAGAAACTTCAACCTAATAAAATCATTAGTCACCTTGACTTATTAGAGATCACTTGGATTAAATCTAATATAGAAGAAAATTAAGTCAAATCTGATATTCACTATGGTTGAAAATATCTTATCTTAAAAATTTAAATTGAGCATTTAATTAGATAACCAAAATTTAATTGAAATTAACATTTGCAATGTATATAAAAATTCTTCGTAAGTTAATAAATTGCAGTTAGCTCAACTTAAATGAACTGGAGTAGACTAAAAATAATCCCAAACATTAAACTAAACACAATCCATGCTAAAAAAACCACATAAAATAATTAATCTAATAAGTAAAAATTTTAATTCACAAACACAATCGATAATTTTATGATTCAATCTTTAAATTCGGCTTTCCAAATCTCTAGTTTGTCTAAAAGTAAAAATTGAAATCAAGAAAAAAATAGCTTGTTATGCCATGTTAGCTTAATTGAAAAAATAAAATAATTTTTTATTACCTGTTGTCGATGAAAAAGGTGTATTGGGGAATGATGGTGAAAGCTGCTCTTTCAACTCAACTTGTGTTTCACACTCTAATGGTGCTTTGCAAGAATATTAACATGAAGTTGCTTCTATGGAGGAAGCTGGATGCAAGAAATTCACAAAGCGAAGCAATATTGGCTATTAACAAAGGCTAATTGTTTGAATGCAATGAAGAAATAAATATGACTTTGTTTACTTGTGCGGAAGCTGAGTGGAGGAAGCTTTAACAAGAAATTATAACATAATAGAAGCAAAGTTGCTTTTCTAGATCTAGTTGTGCTTCACGACAGAATGGGGATCTATGAGAAGCTGACCACGACATTTAACGAGAACTTGTAGGAGCTTGTGTTGGAGTCAAGAGTTTGTATAGGTAGGTGGATGAGAGCTTCTATGGCGCGGGCGGTGAGTGATTTGGCCACTATCATGATAGCTGGATCTTCAAGCTGGAAGGAAGCTGGGGGGAGGAGAGGGAGATAGAGTATCATGAGTAAGATTGTGGGAACATCTGAGGGACACTAACGACTTTTGGTTTGGCAAAATCACGGATCGCAGTGCGAAAGCTCTCCTCACAGAGCTTTCTAAAAATTGGGTTAAAACAGAGCTATGTTAAAAATCATTTTAATAAAACTGCCTATTCAAACAGTCAAAGTAAACATGTTTTCACTTTCTGAAACATAAAATGCATTGAAAAAGTTTATGCAAATGAGCCTTAAATCCGTTGTTTTTGTAATCACGTTAAAGCCGCTTCCGCAAGTTAAATTTGGATTTACTAAATGCTGTTGGTAGGTGGATTTAAGGGATTTAGTGAAGCAGAAGCGCACGAAGGAGGGTGGGAGGGAAGATGAGGATTACCTTCGGGACGTCTCCCTTCTCTATTTCAGGCAGTAGTGGAGTGGAAGGGGATAGGGTTTCGAAATGCAAATATCCCAATCCCTTTCCATTTCCAATTTATTACTTTTATTTTCATTTATTTTTATTTTATTTTTTAATTATTTAGATAATAATTAATTAATACATTATTTTGAATTAGTTATAATTTAATAAAATTATATGTAATTGATATATCACTGGAAACTTACTCAATAAGCATTTGAATGAGATCGAAAACAATGATTCGAATGACAAGCTGATCAATCTTAAAATATAATTGAAAATTTTGGGATATTTATCGGATTCCTAAATAGCTTCTAAATATGGAGTATTTATAGCTAAATTGAGCATCTTGACGAGTCGGATCTAACAAGCACAAGATCCCTTAATTCTGACTTCATTTCAGCATTCAAATACTTAAAATACATCAGATGATCGAAGGAATTACTTTGAGCCGTCCGATGTAGTGGTTTGGATTTTGCCTGTATTTACAGAAATGTCACTCCTCTAATCTATAAATAGCCCCTCATTCTTTACATGAGGGGACCCAAGCTAAAGAAAGGTGAGAGCTCTGAGGCTCGAAGAATCTCAAAGCATAATTGGGTCACCCTGACCACCGTTGGCTACCACCACTGCCATCGTTGGTCGCCGCCGACCACCGCCGACAGTCGCCGGATCACCGATAGCCACCACCATTGGTCACCTCCATTCATCATCACCAACTACTACCAACTGCTGTTCGACCATCTTTTGATAGATTGTCGGATCATCAAACTACCACCTCAAGCAAGGCCTTCGTCACTAGTTCAGTGAAGCTTTTCACAAAACTTACTCTTGTAAGCTATCCTTCTTCAACTTTGAAGAAAGGATAATAATTATAATAAAAGCTATTATAGTGAAATTATTTCTAAGTAAGCTAGGCCCCGTGGTTTTTCCCTTCTTGGATTTTCCATATAAAAATTATGATGTCTTTTAAACTCTTCTACTGTGTGTACAGAGCTTTTGTGCAACGTTAAGATATCAAATTCTCCAACTCGACTGACCCGAATCTTTCTATACACTATAGTTTGACGCCATCTCGAGAAAGGAATTCCATAATCATAATCTTTGTGAACATCTACATTATGGCTAACAAGTGTAATACTCACAACAATGGAGCCTCCCGCTCTAACTCTCTTCATTCCCTAAACAAATCTTGAAGCCAAAGACATCAAGTCGCTTCATTTCCCCCTGATGGCGTTGCCCTATTGGTGAAGGTACAACAGGAACCTCTCTAGAAGTTCATGTTCACCGAATGGAAAAGTCTTAAAATAAGACAATTCAACTTTTACGAGAAACACGACAGCCACTACTGCAACAAACTTATCTCCCCAAAGATCGATCATTATCCAGGAGAGGTCAAAATGCTTACACAGGGCCTTCTCACCATCGGGCTAAAGTTCCTCCGCTTCCAAACCGTGATGCTGACCTCCTTGACACTACTTGTTCTGCTCATCCCTCACTTGCAGCTCAACTGATCGCTAACCCACCAACTATTGTCGATGGCTTGGCATGTTCTTGCCCTATTGATTCCACCCGTTATGTTATATGTGCAAAATTACTATGCTTAATGTGAGAAAAATTCCATCTTAAAGATATAAATCATCTTCTCTCTCACTGCGGCCATCATGAGTCTTCACCTTTAACTGAAGCAATTCTTCAACATCATATTCTCGTAGGTTTCAAGCTTCCAAGAATCGACTCCTATGATGGGGCAACCGACCCATATGAACACAAAGCTCATTTCTTCTATCATCTAATTATATATTGCAGATTTATGATGAGTAAGGAAATATAAAAATGCTTTCTACAAATATATAAGATGTCATAAGAAACTCTTGGGCGAGATTAAAATTCTTCATACAGTCTTCAACTAAACTTCTACTCATTGGGAAATCACCTCATCCCAATCAAAGTAGAATCAATTCTTGGGAGATTAGATTCGACCTCTTCTATACAAGTTAATGTCATCAAGTAACACTTTGACAAACAATCTCGAATGGGTCAAAAATCCTTGACAGATTCAGTTCGACTCCTTCCATACAAGTTAATATCATCATGTGAGGCTTTGACAAACAACCTCGGATGGGTCAAAAACCCTTGGTGACTGCTTTCGACTTATTCTATATAAGTTAACGTCATTAAGTAAATTATGATAAATAATCTCAAATGGGTCAAAAATTCTTGGCAAATCCAGTTCGACCCCTTCCATACAGGTTAATGTAATCAAGTGAGACTTTGTCAAACAACCTCGGATGGGTCAAAAATATTTCACAGATTCTTTTGACCCATTCCATAGAGGCTAATGTCATCAAATAATTCTTTGACAAATTACCTCAGATGGGTCAAAAATCCTTGGTGGATTTCTTTCGACCTATTTTATATAAGTTAATATCTTCAAGTAACATAATGACAAATAACTTCAGATGGGTCAAAAATTCTTAACAGATTAGTCTCAGCACCTTCCATACAGGTTAATGTTATCAAGTAACACTTTGACAAAAAATCTCGGATGGGTCAAAAATCCTTGACGGATTCGATTCGATCTCTTCCATATATGTTAATGTCATCAAGTAACACTTTGACAAACAACCTCAGATGGGTCAAAAATCTTGGCAGATTCTGTTTGACCCTTCTATATAGGTTAATGTCATCAAGTGAAGCTTTGACAAATAACCTCGGATGGGTCAAAAATCTTTGGTGGATTTCTTTCGACCTATTCTATACAGGTTAACGTCATCAAGTGACATCATGACAAACAATCTGTGATATTTATTTTTGAGATGTGGGACACCATGCAGATCTTAAGGGGTACTTATTGAAGTGATCAGGTATGACATTAAGAAATGATGCACTATCTCAAAAGATAGAAATCACCACCCTATAATGGACTTAATCACTTAATAAGGACTCTTAAGGCATGTTGGGTCTTCGAATATACCAGAGATCTTTCCCCTATTTTATATGAAAAAGTAAAGTAGAGTTTATTTTAAGTCAAGTTTGTTAAGTTTCCTATGACGGCAAGCTCCCATAGTTAATTACATTCTAAGGAATGAAATCCCACAGGAATACTCTCGATTAAAGTAGGAATTAAAGTCTCCAAAGATTTCAAGGCAAGACTATCAAAGGATTGGCTATATTGGAAAATCAAATGGGATAGATCAAAGGAGAGACTTATTTTAGAAGCCAAAGGAGATGAGTAGGGAATGCTTATGATACTAAAAAGCCTAGTGAGCAATCCAATCTATCCTTTGGTTGGGCTTTATATTTTTGAAATTGAAAAGAGTTAATTATTTCAGTTAACATTTTATTAGAATACTAGGACTTATAATCACATAACATAAGATTATGAAAATACTTAAGAGGTGCGGATTTATGCTTATATCTCGAAAGAAATAGCTACCTGGGATCTTAAGCTAAGGAGCTTTGGTACAAACCACAAGCACATCCTAAATCTAAGCAAAAGGTGGACATAATGGTCTACCTCCATAAGAGAGGATAAACCGTCTGACTGTTGGACTTTCAATCGCCTGGGATGGCCGCCAACTAACACCTCCTATGCTTTAAATCCATGTGGCCAAGTCTTATATATTGCAAGATGGCTAGGATAGTTATTATTTAGAAAGAGACTAAGTCCTTAATCTCACTCCCTAAGAGACTAGCGTATGAGTGGTATGAATTCATGACTTAATCTAATACAAAATTTATCAAATTCATTTGATTCTTTCAGACTTTTTATTTTGGCACAGGCTTTGGGATTTTGTATGCCTAAATGCATGAGAACTTGATTATGGGCCAAATTAAGAGAGAAAAGGGCGTTCTTCCATCAAAGGCTCTCACAGGTTAAGTCTTTATTCTCTATCACAGATGGAAGCCCCCTCTTAACAAGAGTGGAAGAATATAACATGCATAATGTTATACATACAATCATTCAGCTAAGGGGTTGTTAAATAATTTTTTATCTTGATTTAATTCTTAGGCTTTTAAATGAGGTTATTAATTATTTAAAAAAAAATTAATTATGAGTTGTTAATTAGGGTAGAAAAATTCATTTCATCTTAAGAGCCTACCGCATCCAGGCCACACATTCAAACATCAAGCATGAAAAAACTAGGAAAAGCATGCAATTCTAGTGCGTAATCTAAACACAATATCAAATAATTTTATAGACTACCATAAAAGAATAAAAGGCCAGTGCGGTCGGGTTCTGTCGTATACCCCGAAAAGATAAAAAAATATGGGTAGCTGAGCTCTACCCTTCTACAACTTAGATTACAAAATAACACATGCTATGGGGATCTTCTTTTCTTCATTTCTTCCTTCTCTTTCTCTTAATTTGATTTGCTCCAAAGGCATCACAGGGCACCCCAGGGACTAAGCCTTCTGTCCACTGCTCATCCTAATCCTAATAATACTAATCCTAATTCCTAATGCAAAATTATATTAAAAATATAAAAAGCAAATCTAGTTATACCTACAAAATAAATATTAGCTAAACACAACATACAACCCAAGAAATTATATGAATAATTTAGAATTAGCACCTCACACGTGGGTAACCAAGCACATCTGTCTTAACATGTGTTACGCTTAGGGACTAAGCAACTTGCACATCAAAAGAATTTATATTTTTATTGTAGTGACCCCTTAAGCATAACTCCCTACAGAAGATATGATTAAGCTAATAATGGCTTAACATCTAGTCTACGAGGTATACACCCTAATATCCAATCTAAAATATTACATCATAAAATAAAACATCCATCACACATACACCACCCTAACTTAGCACTAGAAGTGGTGACTTAGTATTCTAATATGTGTGCTTAAGGCTTATGTGGTATGTCTTAATTAAGCATTAATGTTGAAGTTTTCTAAGTGTAAAAGAATTTAATTTAACAAGGAATGTTGGTTTCACTTTAAGTTGTTTAGTTGATCTTGTGAGTTTTAATTTATGATTTATTTGGTTCCATAAGACCCTACACTTAACATCTAAGTGTTATACAGAGAAGAAAGAGGATTGCCCTCTTTCATCCCTACCTTAAGTCATTTTCTAAAGTATGTTATTATGACTTAGTTTCTTTTAGTTAATGGCTTATTACATGTTTTAATCAGTCCTAGGTTTGGGTTCACCTTAAATAACCTTATTGAATGTGAAAGGTTTCTTAAGAATAATTGAAATGAATTACTATCACATGACACATGTTCATTCATTTCTTTCCATCACATGTAACATTCACATGATTGGATCCTAAGTATACCTACATATACAATATGTCCTAGCACACTTAGATGATGAATGTAATGAAGTATATTTAAAATTTATATTTTATTTAATTGTATTAATATGAATGCATGTCTTCTTTTTAATAGAAAAGAAGGAGACTTCAATCCATTAGCTACATGTACACTCAAATGTATAAAAGTTTTAAGCGGGTACAATGCCATTATTTCACACTAGAAGAGTGAGGTAAAGACCTCCTTAGGGCGACTTAAAGCTGTGCGATCCTGGGATGTCTAGACTAATATACCCACTATTCTCATATACATATAAATGTATTCAAACTATAAAGATGAAGAGTCACGCAAAAGAAGAAATTAATTTGATTGAATTAAGACTTTCTATTCATTAGTCACATTGCACATACATATGTGTAAGAGATATGAGTAGGTATGATGCCATTATTTCGCACCAGGGGAGTGAGGTAAAGACCTCCTTAGGGCTACTTAAAGCCGTGCATCCCCGGGATGTCAAGACTAATATACCACTCTTCTTATATACATATGAATGTACAATTAACCATAAGAAGAAGAAGAAGTCATGCAAAATGTTGAGTTTGATTCGATCATATGATTTACATATGTGATATAAAATTCTTTCTAAGCCTTAGCATGGACATACATAGGAATAGATTTGGACAAATAATGTGTTCTTTTCAAATGAACTATACATTTGTAAATCCTATGTAAGCCCATGCAAAGTAAAGAGAAAAGACTTCATACCACATATCTTAGATAAGAAACACATGCAAACTCATAAATGTTTCATAATTAGCATCACTCCATAAATGATTTATACAATTTTAAAAGTAAATTTTGATTTAATAGTGATAATAGCCATGCCTATTTTTAATTTAAGTCAACACATGCAATTTGGCATAAAAGAAATTATTTTGTTTAATTAATTTTTGAAAGAGATGAATGCATGATCATATATGGCAAACAACATTTAATATGATTGGAAAGAAATAAAAGAACATATGCACATGATTTCATTCAGTCCAATTAAATCCTAAGGGCAATCATTTTAAATAAGATCATTTAAAATAATCTAAAGCTTCTTAATGTCATTCTGATTTCATGTTTGATTTGATTTAAGAAATATAAGAATAGGTTTGTTAATCCTATTCCATGCCCCATGTTTGTGATTTAATTTGGTTTAATAAGAAATAATTAAGTAAATTTTATGAATTAATTAAGTTGGATCCTTAATTAAATCAATTAATTACCCTTACCTATGCTTCTTTAATTTGATTAACCACTTAATTATAAGCCATAAATGACATGAGCATGTGAGGAAATAAGATTGCAATGCTCCTAAAGAACCTAATGCAATTGGCTCATAATTAAGCATTAATTAAGTTAAAGAATCTAATTAAGTACTTTTATGATTCTCCCATACTTATGGGTTAATCATAATTTCTTTAAAGGGTCTTTATGTTATTAAACACATAAAGAAGAACCCTTAATTTGATTATTTGTAATTAAGGTTTGATTTGATTTATTTGAATGATTTAGTTGAATTAATTTGATTTGATTAGTGTTTATTACATTTGTTTTGTATTTGTTTACCTTCATGTAATTTTATTGATTACTTTTTAATTAGATGTTTTGATTCAATTAAATCTTGATAATTCAATATCCTTTTAAATCAATATCTAATTCTTTTCTTTGATTATAGTTATGTGATTTAATTTTATATTTATTTGATTTGATTATGGTTTATTTATTTGTAGTTTGATTGGATTAGATTAATTGAGTTTTTATTTTGATTTTAATTGAGTTTGATTCTTTGTAATTAGAATTTTATTTTTAATCTCATCCATTTTCCACATTTACCAAAGTTTGGTTTGTATTTTGATTTCATACATTGCATAATTAATTAGTTTATCTTATTTAAGTAGGCTGAATGAGATTTGATTTGATTATATATTAAATTGATGAGAGACTTTCTTTATTTGATTTAATTTGATTTGATTAGCTTTATTGATATATGAGTTTGCTTAGGTTCAATGTGATTATTAGTTTAATTAAGAAGTGTGTTTAAGTATATTATTAGATAAAATAAGGATTTGTTTAATTTTTAATTTGATTTCATATTTATTTAGGTTCATGATGTAATTAATGACTTAATGATTTAGGTTTAATTTAGGATTTGATTGGCATTTAATTGCATTTTAATTATATTCAAATTTATGTTTGATTAAGCTTGAGTTTAATATGATTAATTTGATTAACTTAATTAGCTTATTTAAGAGGTGTGATCAATTATTAAATTAAATAAAGATTTATTTAATTTTTAATTTGATTTCATATTTATTTAAGTCAATATTGTAATTAATGACTTAATGATTTAAGTTTAAATTAGGATTTAATTGGCATTTAATTTCATTTTATATTTTATTAAGCTTAAGTTTAAAATAAGTAATTTGATTAACTTAATTAGTTTATTTAAGAGGTGTGATCAAATTATTTAGTAAATTAATTAAGTATTTGATTTGAATTAATTTTAATGTGATCTATATAGTTAATTTGGTTCATTAAGATGATGGACTAAGTCATTAAGTTTGCACTAATTAAATGTTTAACTAATTCAGTTTGATTAAGTGTAATTAAATTTTTAAATCATTAGATTAATTAAAAGTTTGTTTAATTAGAGATTAATGACTTAATTACCCATATATGACTTATTTGATTTGATAGTTTTAATTAAGCATTTACCTAAATTTTATTGATTAAAGAGTTATCATTATTATTATCATTTGATTAGATTAAGTGATTTAATTATTTATTTTTATTTCAATTAAACTTGATTATTCATAATCATAGTTAGGTTTGATTTTTTATTTATTTATTATGTTCATTAGATTTCATTCATGTTTGATTTAGTTGTTCGGTTTATGTGTTAATGGCTGATTAATCATCTTATTCCAAATGGATTGATTTAAAATGTGATTTAATCATATCTTAATTAAGTTTACTTTAGTTTTATTTGGTTTAATTTGATAAATATCAAATGATTATGTTGAATTGGTTTATTAATCAATTTAATTTTTAGTTTATTTAATGATTAATTAAGATTAATTTGTTTTAGTTTGTTAAGTAATTTCATATGATTAAGATTCAATGCTTGGTGTAGGTTTGACAAGCTTAGTTTGGTTTTATGTTATAGTTTCATTGATTTATTCAATTATGAGTTTGATTTAAAGATCTCATCATTTAACTAAATTTCATTAACTAAGTTAGGTTTAGTTAATTTTAATTTTATTTGAGTGATATATGATATTTTTCTTATTTAAAGTTTGATTACCAATCATTTGGGTATTATATCATTTCTGCTTTTGATTTGGTATTTGTTGACCTCATTTTTAGTATGAGCTCTCAACCCTTCCATCTTAGACATAGGACTCCTCTTAGACTTGAAGAGATCCTTAGTCTTAAGACACATCTAGTGATTAAGTGGACACTCAACCTAGCCCTAAAGACTTAGAAGAGTTAGCCATAGGAATAGGTCATGCTTTAAGGGTGTTAGGAAAATTTATCTACCCTATAGCTTGTACCACATTCCTCACTTCCTTCCTTCAAGTCAAATTTTAAATCAAGTCAACATCAAACCTAAATCAATTCCAGCTAAATTGATTTTCTCCAAAACCAAATCAATCCCACATGATTGAAACTTATGATTGAAATTCCAAGTTCAAAATATTTCTTAAGCCCTTAATTCCCTCTTAAGGACTTAGCCTAGATCATGTTCAAATCAATTCAAAGTCATGAAATTCTCTCATAATCCATTTATATTATCATTTATATTCACATATATAAATAAAATATAAATTCAAATCGATCAAACTAAACCCAAATTCCAAATCCAAATTCAAAATATTTCCTAAGTCCTTTAATTCCCTCTTAAGGACTTAGCCTAAATCAAGTTCAAATCACTTCAAATCCTTGAAATTTTCTCATAGCCCTGTTGGTTTTCTTTTTCTCTCTAGAATAGAGAAAAGAAATGACACCACATAGAGTTTAGGAATATTTTATTTAGATGATCAAATATAACATTAAGGAATAAACATATTATCTCGAAAGATAAACATGCTTTCTTGTAATGGATTCAATCATTTCAATAAAAGACTCCTAAGGCTAATGGGTATTTAACAAAGTATTTTCCCTGAACTACATAGAAAAGTAGAGCAGGTCAATTTTATCTGGGATCCGGTTCTATGAAGGCAAGCCTCTATAGTTAATTACATCTTAGGAAGGGTCTCTTCCTAAGAATACTCTTGATTAAAGAAATAAGTGGTTATTTATAAAGACTACTAAGGTAGCTTTCAAAGGATTGATATTTAGAAATTCAATTGGGAGAGATCCAAATTGGAGATAGTTATTTTTAAGATTCAAACGGGAAAAAGTAGGAAATGACTATTAATACTGGGATGCCCAGTAGACATTTCATCTATCTTATGATTGGGTTTCAAATTTAGGATTTAATTTTAGATTTCAAGTTATCATTTTCTTAGAAATCTAGGACTTAGATTCTAGCAGCACAAGAATGCAGAACCTAGGGTTGAAGACTTATTCCTAAAAGGATGCTTAACCTAGTCTACAGTGCTTACACATGTCGGATGCTCTAGTTCTATTCTTGGGAATCATTGGTCATTCTCTTCACTTGAAAGAACTAACCTATCCCTGACTCTTCTGGGCTTACAACCTGCCTAAAGAAGGCTGTCAGCTAACACCACCTAATCGCATTTTAAAATCATGAGGTTAAGTCATATGAATGCAAGATGGCTGGGCTGTTATAATTTTAGAAAAGAAATCTATGAACCTAGACTTACTCCCTAATTCCTAAGATCATGTAGGGTATGAAGATGCATATAATTAATGCACATTTTCAGATTTTAATAATTTTTGACTCAGGATTCATTTAGGCCATAAGGATACAATTTATGCCTAATGCATGCAATAAGAAAAAGATCATGGGCCAAATCAAAATAGAAGAAGGTGTACTTCCATCATAGGCTCTCAAAGGTCAAGCCTAGGTAAAGATGGAATTCCTTCATTAATCAAGAGTGAAACAGTATGATTATGCATGACATTCAGCTAAGGGGTTTCTACATATGTTATCTTATTTTAATACCTAGGATTTTATGTGAATATTATGAGTTGTATTTATTTTTATATTTCAGTTGATTTAGTTGGGTAGAAAATTTAGTTTATCCTATGAGCCAAGCGTCAGCATACATCCGACAAACATAGCACAAAAGAAACCTAAGAAAAGCATGTTGTTTCTATTACCCATAAATCAAGCCAAATTAAATTATATAAGCAAAAGGCCAATGCTAGGGTACTCTTGTACACCGGAAGAAAGAAAATTAGGCGTAGAAGTTCTACCCGTCTAAAACTACAAGTTTAGATCTATGGGTCTTCTTTCTAGGGAAGTCTCCTTCTTCAAGGACATCCATCGGGCTCCACAAGGGTCCACTACACCATCTCCTAGTTGGGTCAGCTCCTGCTAATCTTAGACCCCATATATCCTAACCTAATTCTAAGCTCAAATTTACATTTAAAATTCAAAGAAAATCCTAAGCCATGCAAAACATATGTTAGGAAATACACAAAGCACACAAAGTATTTTATATTTCACAAACATATGGGCTTAACATTAGTTGCTTGCCAAGCCCACTTGTCCTACGGACTACGTTAAGGGATTTTTAGCACTTGCAAGAAAACATCAATTTTATGATTTATTTATTACAACGATCCCTTTAACATAGTCCCCTGCAAAAAATAGTGTCGAATCTAAAAAGAATGCCTTAACATCCAGTCTAACGAACAAACAAGCTTAGGCATCCAGTCTAAAGCAATACACCACACAGACATATGAAGCACATCACAACATATCACAGGAGATTAGAAGAAAATCACAGAATGATCTAACCTAGATCTAGGGTCCGTGACCTAAATAATCTAGTGTGTGTAGAAGTGGGGTTTGTATGGTAAGTCTTTGCTAGGCCTTTAAGTTTAAGTTTTGAAGTTTGAAATTTGAATTAATTTAATTTTTACCATTGGTTAGTTTCAATTCAAATGATTTAATGATTTAATTCTTATTGTTTATGTTCATTTTATTTAGTTAAAGTTGTATAGGTTTTCAAGAATGAAGAATGGAATGATTCCATTTTTTATTCATTAATCCTAATGAAGTTTAAGGTTAAAATCCTAAGTATTTTAATTTCATTTATGTTTGGGATTTATGTTATTTCATTTATTTGAATTGCTTTGTTTGATTTAATTTATTTGATTTATTTTATTTTATTTCATTTGATTTGGCTTATGTTATTTTAAAGAGTTTGATTTAAGTTTGATTTCATTAACTTAAAATATTAAATTAAAATTTGTAAATTTTAAGTTAATGAATTAATGTCTTTTATTTTATATTTTTATAATTTTTCTTTGATTTGTTAATGATTTTTAAAGTTCATTATTTAAATTCATTAAAGTTGTTGGTTTTACAATTTTAAATATGTTTTAACTAAAACCATTAAAATTCTATGATGGTTTTGATTAAATTTGATTGATAGAAAGGAAATAGTTTAAATTTATTATTTAATTTAAGATTTATTGAATTAATATAGATGGATTAATTTTTTTTAAAACCAATTTGGTTTCTTAATTTAAGTACATGCCAATTTTTTCTAAAATTTTTGATATCTAATTGGTGATTTAAGTTCATTATTCATTAAAACCTCTTAAGTATTTTATTAAGAATTAAATTTATAAATTATTGAAAAAATCTTTAAATGAGGGTTTATTCATATTTTATTTATTTAATTAAATTCAATTCCAATTTGTTCTTATAATTTAATTAATTAATTCATATTAGGTTATTTTAAGTTTATTAATTTATTATTTTGTTAATTTAAAAATTAAATTTTGTTTAATTTTATTTTTAATTAATTTTTTTTAAATCTATTTTTTTTTATGTAAAAATTATGGATTTTTTTTTTAGTTAATTGATAATTTGGATTATTAATTTAATTTTTATCATTTTTTGATTAATAAAAATCAAAATAAAATTTTTCTCTTTTATATTTTAATTTTTTTATTTTATATTTTTAAATTTGATTGGAATTTTTAATTTTTTGATTCCTAAATGAATAGGTTTCGCTTTTTAGTCACTGATAAGTGTCCTCGCGTTAACTCATCAAAATGTCAACAAACAATTTATATTCTATTTAATTCAATTTTTATGAAATTAAATTAACAATTAAAACCAACTAAAAAAATTTAAATTCAATCAAAATCCAACTAAGCCTTTTATGTCATCTTGACTTGGTCTTTCAAATCAACCAAACTTGATTTTTTTCTGAATCAACTTCAATCATGATCCTTATAAACACAAACTTCAATCACCAAATAAACTCAATTCAAAAAATCAAACTAATCAAGCCATGTTTACTTGAAATTGTAGTGAATCAAAACCCATTGTTTCTTAAACCACTTGCAAATGAATTTATATTTCAATCATAAGTCCATATCTTGAGTTCTCAAACTCAAACCAAATTGAACAAGCCATTTGACCTCTTGCCCACTTGACCCAAAGTGATAAGTCTTATTTTTCTAATGTTTCTTTTTGGATTGAACTAAGCCCACTGAACCTTTATCATGATCAACAATCATCATGAGATGATCAATTTATTGGGTCAAACTTCCTTTTGCATTCACTTAGCCAAATGAGAAACATAGAAAAATAGGATTTTCTTGATTTAAGTTCATTCATGATCATTTTTGAATTTGATAGTAATTGAATTTTGCTTGAATTGATGACCTAGATTTGCCCCAACTTGACCTAAAAAGTCAAAAAATGTGTCAAAAACTTGATCCAAATTATTGATTAAAATAATGGGTCAAGTTCATTCCAAAATATTTTGAACTTGACCAATCAAATAAACCAACCTAGAATTGACCATGAACTTGACCTAAATAAATTCAACATAAATCAAATTGATTGAAACAAGATACAATTCATTTCATATGACCCACCAAACATGAACCAACCCATGACTCAAATATCAATACAATCAACTTCCAAATGAACTCAATTGAACCAAAACCAAATATAAACCAAATGAATCAAAATCAAAGCCCAAATATTTCAAATGGTCAATAAACTTGACCCAACCTTGGTTTGACTCATTTGACCAATTAGTCAACCCAAGTTGACCCCATTTTTAACCTAAATAATCATGAGCCAAATCATCAAACCAATTCAAATTCAAAACACTAACCCATTTTTCAACATACCAAACATATTCAAATTGTAAGCAATGATCTTTTTTAAGGTTAAAGGTAAATTTTAACCAAATCCACATAAATCCTCATCATGACTTTTTCATTATGATCAAGTGAACACCTTGGTGACCCAATTTGATACTGACCTATCCCAATCTTGACCACATTTTTCAAATTGAGCACATGTGAAATTTTCTCCACTTATTAAATACATGGTACTTTCACTCCCTTGGCCAAATGGCCATTCAACTAACCTAACACTTTCATGAGCTCAATTGGTTCAAACAAAAAACATACCATTCATCCTTCAAGAGACATATACTCCAATTTAATTTCATTTCATCAATCATTTGATTGAGTTGAAGCAAGGAATTTCTAGCTAAATCTCTCAAGCATTTCCCAAACTCCATCTTCTTAGTTTTCATAGCTTGAAAATATAAGCTCCAATTCAACTTACTCACACTTCAAAATCAAACTTGCAAGCTCATCATGACTCAATCAACTTTTTGCTCATTGAAGGTGAAATGACCATCCTTGATCTGAGCTCAAGTCAAGGAGTTGGCCCAGGAGGATCCACCCAATTTCAAACCTCCAAAACTTCACAACTTGGTCTCATAGATGAAGCTTCTGGGTCAAACATGGCATCACCTCATGAGGTTGGCCATTAAACCAAGCTTAAGTTCAATATGGTTTGGTCCTTTGAGTGAATTATAATCCTTCAATAAAAATAATATGTTTGCTTGTGCTTAGATGGTGTTAGTTTTGGGATCAATCAGACTCAATCGAGCTTGGATCATCCCTAAGACATGTTCTTTCAAATAGGGATAGATCATGGTGATTTAAGACACGATATTCACATTTAATCCCTAGATCCCGTGACTTTAACCTCGCCCCATCCTTGATCTGAGGTGAGGAGAAAGTAGATGCCACGATGCTATAATTAACATGTGACTACTTTAATATTAAATCTCATCATGCCACATGGAATGCGCATGCCCCGTCAGCGGCCCACGTGGTGTCGACGGGATTAAAAATTTAATTAAGGTTATTAAACCACTAATTAACCATGAAAACTTCCTAAATTCATATCTAAGCCTAGAAAAATTAGAAAAATATGAAATAAATTGCATTGGATAGATAATTGAACATAGAATCTTCTAAAAATAATTTGAATGGATTTTAAATAGTGCTTTTCTCTGAATTTGGATTTTATTGATATTGTTATTTTGCTAATCACCTTTTCATTACTCCACTGATTAATCCCAAACTTCTTGTGCATAATTAGTGGGATAACTTCTATCTCCCCTAATTTTCTTGGGATTTATTGGTGGCTTAATTAGGGGAATTTCTAGTTCATTCCTTAATCGCTCCCTTAATGTAATTAAGCTTAATTAAGGGTATAATTAGTGGTTTAACCCTCTAATTGAGTCCATTTAGTTTATCTTAAGTGAATATGAGGTTTATGGAATAATTTTGGGATACTTTACTTAAGATATTCCTTAAAATCCCTTACTTCCTTAATCCAACCTTAATTGAAGGTTAATTCACTAAATACCCCTTAATTAATTTTATAAAATTCTAAAACTTTCTAGAACATAATTAATCTATCTTTGGTAGATGCTTAGGTGTTCAAGAGCCTAAGTACAATTAAGGAAATCAAAATTAAACTCACATGTGTGAGAGGTGTTAGGAAATTACTTAAAATAAACTCCTTAGCTTAATTAATCCTTAATCATGAGCTAATCGCATTAGGTACCTTCTTTTCCTAGGTGCACTGCTGATTTAAATTCTTTGTGTGGTTTTATGTCATATCATTGGCTCATATTTATTTGATTAACTATGCTAAGGTGGTATAAGTAAGGGGTAATTAACATACTTAATTCACACCTTAACCTAAGCAACATATAAAAATTATCTAATAATCCTAAGAACAAACTAAATTAACAAACACATGAGGGAATGGGTTAGAAGCAGCAAACTTACCTCAAGTTTTCCAAATTAAATCAAACTCAAAATAAAGTCAAACCTTCTTTAACAATTACTTGATTTACTTTAAGCTTTCTTATTTCATAAGATTATCTTTAGGAATTAATTAGGGTGAATGTGTTTACATGCTTTCATCACTTTAGTTCTTTTCTAACATGCTAAAATGTGTATGTCAGATGAATTTCATGCATTCATTCTTTTCAAAAATTAAAATGAAAGTGAAATATTTTCTTTATGTCAAATTGCATGTTTTGGCTAAAGTAAAAATATGAATGGCTATTATCACTATTAAATTAAAAACTATTTTCAAAATTCTATAAATCAAATAACTAAAATTGAAAGTGTGCTTGTTATAATTATTTATAAGCTTGCATGTGAATATAAATATGAAGATGTGCATAGTGTGGTTTTCCTTCTCTTTTCTTTTAGCATCATTTTGAATAGTATTTGGCAAAGTGTATAGTTCATTTAAAAGAACACAACATTTGCCTAATCACATTCCTATTCATTCCTATGCTATTACCCAAGAAGTACATCCACACTTGCACATATAAATTGCATAAACAAAATAAACCTACAAATATAAACTTTTTGCATTTTTCTTTTTCATTCATTTCTTTTGTACTTGTGTTTGTATTTAAGGAAAGTGGTATATTGGTCTGGACAACCCCGATCTTGTGAGGCTTTAAGTAGTCCTAAGTAAGTCTTGTACCTTACTCTCCTTGTGCTAACAATACCATCATGCTCACTTAATGCCTTTTATACATATACATGTGCATGTGAAAACCTCTTTTCTACTTAATAAAAATCTTGCATCATAAAGCATTCCAATTTTTTTAAGTAACATTTCTTAGCATTCATCAGAAAGTGTGCTAAACATTCCCATTTGTATGTTTAGATATGCTTAGGATGCATCCATATGCATGTTGTATATGTTGAGAAAGAAATGAAGTGATGTGTGTTTTGTGATCTTAATTCACTTTACTTAATCTTAAAATGAATTTCTTTTTGAATAGGTTTGTTTAGGAAAAATCTAAACTTCGGATTAATTAAAACACATAATAAAATATTAACTAAATAAAATCAAATATGAATCCACTTTAGAAATTTCCTAAGGTAGAGAAGGAAAGAGAAGTTCTCTTCTCTTTTTCCTCTCTTTAAAACTTAGTAATTAATTGTAGGAATCACTTAAATCAAAATAAATAATCAAATAAAATTGACCCAAATCAACTAAATAACTTAAATGAAACCACTCATTTAAGTTGAACATCTTCACACTTAGAAAATCCAAACCTTAAAGCCATAACTAAGCATACCACACAAACCTTTTTAAAGTACACACATTAGGTTAAGTCACCACTTCTAGCTTTAGGTTAGGGCAGTGCATGGCTTGATATTCACTTTTATTTTGTGATGTATTATTTCTAGTCTGGATGTTAGTGTGAATGTGCATAGAATGAATGGTAGAATGATTTAGTCTAATTATTATTTTATGCAAGGGATTGTGCTTAACGGGTGCTGAAATAAAAATATATATGCTTTTGTTGTGCAGGTATTTATACCCCTAAGCATAATCCAATAGACCAAGTGAACTTGGTTACCCATGTGTGGGGTGCTAAGTCCAATATGCATGCTTGGGATTTGTATGATTTGTTTAGCTAATCTCTATTTTGCAGGTGCTAGTTAGATTTACTTTTCCTTTTCATGTAATTTTTATAATTAGAATTTTGGAATGAATGTTATGGAAGATTAGGATGAGCATTAGGCATAAGATCTCATCTTATGTACCATGTGAAGCCTTTGGAAAAACTACCTCCCAACCATCCAAAAGAAGGAACCAAAAGAAGAAACCAAAAGAAGAAAGAAGAAAGAAGAAATGAAGACCCCCATAACATGAATTTACTTACTTGATTGTAAATTAATTCATTTGTAATCCGGGTTGTATGAGGGTAGAGCTCGGCTATCCATTTTTTTTTTGGGTTTGTATGATGGTGCTCGACCACAAATGGCATTTTTTTTGCTAGCTTTATTTTGATATTTAGGGAAGCATTAAGATGGCATGTTACATCAACTCAAAATAAATAAAATTAATCATAATTTAAAATGCTAAAATTAAAAAGTTAATTAAGTAAACCCCTTAGCTGGATGAGTATTTCTTTTATAACATCATGCATAAAAGTATATTGTCACACTATTGATTGGAGGACTTCCACCTTTGCCAGAGAAACTTGACTTGACCTTTGAGAGCCATGGTGGAAACACACTTCCCCCTTTTCATTGATTTTGGCCCATAATCTTACTTCTCATGCATTAGGCATATGAATCCTATAATCCTGAGTCAAATGATTATCCAAAAAAAAAAACATGTAATATGTTTAGCATTATATATAGGTCATTTTTCATGCCCTTACATGATCTAGTCTCTTAGTAAGTGAGTTTAAGCACTTAGTCTCTTTCTAAATAAATAACATCCTAGCTATCTTGCATAAAGCATAAGACTTGCCTACATGAATTTAAAATTATAGGAGGAGTTAGTTGGCGACCACCCCCAGACAATTGTAAGTCCAAGCAGTGAGGTGGTTTGTCATTTCTTATGGAGGCAAACCAAATACCCATTTTTGCCTTATATTTAGGTTGTGCTTTTGGCTTCACAAAAGCTTCTTAGATTTAGGTTTTGAGATTACTTCTCCCTTCTATGGTCCAGAAGCATAAATCCTCACCTCTTAGGCATTTCCATAACCTTATATTGTGGAATTATAAGACCTAAACTTATAATAAAAATTCAACTCAAATAAATAATTCAATTTCAAAAATATAAAGCCTAAATATCACTAGATTTCTTAACATCGTGAGCATCTCCTACTTATCTTACTTTGGCTTTAATAATAACTCTCTCTCTTTGAACAATCCCATTTGATCTTCCAAAATAAACTAATCGATTGACAGTCCTACTTATTAAAATCTTTGGAGACAATGATCATTTACCTTAATCGAGAGTATTCATAAGGAATCACCTTTCTTAAGATGTAATTAACTATGTGGGTTTTCCCTGTAGGGAACTTAACGAACCCGATTTAAAATAAACTCTGATTTACTTTTTCATGTAAAGTAGGAGAAGAATCTCTGGCACATATACAGACCCATTGTCCTTAGGAGTCCTTGTTGAGGTGATTAGGTCCATTATAGGGTGGTGACTTCTATCATTTGAGATAGTACACCTCTCCTACATGTCATGCCCAATCACCCTCAATAAGAACATCTGAGGATCTACGTTGTGTAAAAATTCATAAAAAGAAAGTATATTTTTATCTTCATTTTATTCCGCATAGATTGAAAATGGAAATGTACATTCTTTTAGAAATCTATAAAAATTTCACCACAGTATTTAAATTATTTTAGATTATGTTTTGATTAATTCCTTAATTGATTAAAGTTTAATCCTAAATGTTTGTTTAGGGTTAATTAGGCTTTAAAAAATCACATTATTTTCTTAACAGTCCTAGATGTTAACTGAAGTGATTTAAGTTATTTTGAAGATTTTTGTATAATTTTATAGATTTTTATTTGGTTTGATCTATTAAAATGGGAAATCTGAAGTTCAAAATTTACTTTATCCCAATCCAAAAGTCCTTTTCACTTGAGATATTTATGGTAGGTGTGTTTTAACGCTTATTTCAATCTCTGAAAATTTCAATTCAATAAAACTTGTACTTTTAGAGTAATTAATGAAATTTTATTTTTACTAAAACTTAAATTAAGCTCCAACCATTCATTAGAGTTTTGAGATTTTTGGTTCATTCGATTCATCTCGGAAAGACGGATCCAACCAACCCTTATTTGTAATTTTTTGCTAAGTATTTTATTTTTTTATAAATTTTTAAAGTTTTAGGACACTTAAATAATTTTTAAAATAAGAAATAGGTGATTTTCTCACTTAACCCAGTCAGCATTGCGCGGGCACTGACAGGGTAACATCGAGCCACGTGGCACTATGTGACTAGGCTCTGTTATCCCGTGTGGCACGCGGTACCACACAACACCGCGTGATTGGCTTGCGCAGTGTCACATCAGTTGAACAAGTGAGAAATCATGCGATGCAAGATCATGATGCACGGATTGGCGCAGACTGTCTGATTGTTGATTGGACGGTCGGATCGATCCATGTGATCTGGATTGTGTGATTCATGGATCCGAACTGCGTGATCATAGATCCAAACTGCACAATCGCGAAACTGAATCATGCGATCATGCGAAATCCCGATAGGTGGGATGGCGGAAATCCGGCATAACAGCTCATCGATGGGATTTTCATAATTTTGAACCAAATTTCATCCAATTTGGCTCATTTTCATGATGATTTTTATCGAAAAATCTCCCGATTTGTATTATGACTAAATATAATGAAAAATGTAAGGCTTCTATGAGGAAATTCATAAAAATCATGTAAGAAGGAATCCACTTGGGATTGAGTACATGAACCTTCCATTAGGGAAGCAGGTTCAAGTTATCTGCTGAGGGATAAGAATTTGAGTTTGATTGTGAATATGACTAATTTGGGTGTGTATCCATTGTAGATAAGAATTTATAATCTGATGGGGATCAAGATCAAATTGATTTTAACTTGTTTAATTTTAATTGATGTGGAGGCATATCTGCTAGGGATATGCACTTGAATACACTAGGAATAAGAACTTGATTGAATTTCTTTGATTTATTTGATTAGACTCCACTAGGGAGGTTGGTTTTATTTATTATGGATCCACTGGGGAGAAGGGTTCTATATTGAGGGCATATCTGCTGGGGATTTACACTCGGTTAGATTTGTTTGATTTAGATCTAAGCTCCACTAGGGAGGATAATTTGTTTTGTGCCTCATTGGGGAGAAGTTTGGTTTGTCCAATATGTTTAATTTGACTCCATTGGAGAGGTTTGTTTTTAATTTATTTTGTTATGGACCCTGTCGATGTGCAATGGACCACACTAAAGAGGAGCCACAGGGGCCTTAGCCTATCTTAGATTTATAAGTCCAAAGGGGTAGTCTACCTGCCATAAGGTAGGACTATCTGACCTAAGGGGTTTCCTTTCGGTGCGCAATGACTATGCTAGGAAGAAGGTGTAGCAGACTTACATCTTCCAAATTAGGGAAAAGCCGTTGGGGTGATCTATTGGATGAGCAACACATCGAACCCTACCTAAGGCGACTACTGAGTGAGCGCCACTAGGGATCTTACGTCAACTCAAGAGTAGTTCTGATGATTAATTTGATTTGATGCAATTTTTATTTAATTTAATTTGGTGTGTTATGTTATGGACCCTGTTGGCATACAATGGACCCACTGAGAAAGAGCTATGTCGGCCATGACCTGTCTCATATTTAAAAATCCAAAGGGGTAGTCTACCAGCCACAAGGTAGGACTATCCGGCCTAACTTTTAATGTGCAACAATTGTACTAGGAAGAAAGCATAGTAGACTTACATCTTCCAAAGTAGGGATCAACCATTGGGGTGATCTGTTGATGGTGCAACAAATCAAACTCTACCTAAGGCGACTATTGAGTGAGTGCCACTGGGGAGCTTACCTCAACTCAAGAGTAGTCTTGATGATTAATTTGATTTACATTTGATTTGATTTGAATTGATTTAATTTAATTTGGAGTACTATGTTATGGACCCTATTGGCATGCAATGGACCCACTGAGAAGGGGCTATGTCGACCTTGACCTGTCTCAGATTTACAAATCCAAAGGGGTAGTCTACTAGCCATAAGGTAGGACATCTGGCCTAAGGGTTGCCTTTCGGTGTGCAATGGTTGTACTAGGAAGATAGCATAACAGACTTACATCTTCCAAAGTAGGGATTAGCCATTGGGGTGATCTGTCGATGGCACAACAAATCAATCCTGACCTAAGGCGACTATTTGAGCGAATGCAGCTGTGGACTCATATCAACTCAAGAATAGTCAGAATTAATTTAGTTTTATATGGACCCTATAGGTGTGCGATGGATCTACTAAGAAGGAGCTAATATCAGCCTAGACCTGTCTCAGATTTATGAATCCAAAGACCACGACCATAATAATTAACTAACCCAACAAGAAAGCAAATAGACAATCAAAAAGTAAAAGGATAAAACACAACAAATCAAATCACAACAAAATGACAACAACAAAAATGTAATACTCAATCAACCAAAAAATTAATTAATAATATCATTAGGATGGACAAAGATAATATCAGCCTAGACTTAGTGGTTTACAAATCCAAAGGGATAATCTACCAGGGAACCAACGGGTGCCTTTAATGGTCGAGTTAGGAAGAAAACGCAGGGACTCACATCTTCCTAAATAAGGAACCACTGAGGTGATCGATTGCTTGCACAAAAAATTAGACATGACCTAAGGCTGCTCATCAGTTTGCAACGATCATGCTAGAAAGAATGCGTAATAAACTTTTATCTTTCAAAGAAAAGATGACTGTTAGGGTGACTTGTTGGTGGCACAATAAGTTGAACCCAACTTAAAGGTGACTAGAGAGAGCCACCGTGGACTTATCTCACTCAAAAGTGTGATTCTATGGAGTTTACATTGCCCTAAAATAAGATGCAAAGGGGGGGGCTTGAATTCCTAATCCACAAGCGAAGATATATTTTGTTTATTTTATATTTGCATGGACCCTATTGGTTTGCGAGGGACCACACTAAGAAGGAGCTTATATCAGTCTAGTCATATCTCAGACTTATTGGATTAAGGGAGAATCTGCATACCCACAAGACAAATTCTTCAACCATAGAGGTGGCTACTGGGAAAGGGGGACTGTCCAATCCAAAAGTAACTCAGGTAGTGTCTAAATGGGGTCACTAATGACATGATCTAAATAGAGTGCCCACAAGGAAGGTGCCGCTAGGGGCTTTATCCAAAACCCTATAAAAGAAAGCCTATATGTATATAGTGGCCAACTATGGGAGAAAGCTTGTAGACTTACATCTGCCTTGAGTGGTGTATCCACCGGGTGGGTCGCTGTCAGCATAAAGATAACCAACCAACCTAAGGTGCCCGTCAGTTTATGATGATAAACCTGAGAAGAAAGCTTATAGATGTATAACTTCATAGATGGAAGTGATCATCAGGATAGTCTGTCCTCGGTGAAATATATACTATATGACCTAGGGCGACTACCAAGTGGGGAGTCCTATGTAAGGACAAGACTCAGGCTTAAAGTATTCAAGAGGAAAAGAGCCATTGGGAGACTTATCCTAAGCCTCAAATATACTCGACCTAGTCAACGCATGATGGCTAGTTTAAGAAGAAAGCGTGTAGGCTTACATCCTCTTAAATAAAGTCAATATAAGATAGCTTATTGGCTGTGCAGTGAGGCCTACCAAACTAATAAGGTGCTTGTCAGTTTACAATGGTCAAGCCAGGAAGAAAGCACGGGGACTCACATTCGCTAGACAAGTGACCACTGGGGTGACACACTAGCAAGGTAGCATGTTAGCCCGACCTAGAGCAACTAATGAGTGAGTGCCATAGTAGGCTTGCTCCCACATCAAAATAGCCCCAGACAAAATATATGTGTTTGTTTGTGTTATGAAAGAGGGAATAAGATGTCGCTTGGGTTCTTTTACACCTACCCTAAATACGTAGAAGAATGGATAAAATGGTGCCACAGGGGAAATTGTGACTCCAGTAAGAAAGGATGGCGCTCGGGTTCTCTTAAACCTAACTTAGTTGTGCTAGTCAAAAGAGGTTTCCTCTTGGGTTCTCTTACATCTATCCAAATAGCACTGGAGAAATAGCACTGGAGAATTATGTGTAATTTGTGATTGTGCTAATGAAGGATATGATGCCGCTTGGGTTCTCTTACACCTATCCTAATAGCATTGGAGATAAATATTGAGTTTTTGATGTAAGTTTGAAGGAACGTTTATATTCATGATGAATTTTGAAGGGTGATTGTAGATTGATATTCTTTTTATTATTATTTTTATTCAGTCTCAATCAATGTAGATGTAAAAACATGAATTTATGATGGAATTGATCTTGTTTTTTTTTTTTTGAAATTTCTTTAGGTGTGTACAAATGGAACAAGAACAACCAAGAGTAGTGTTCTTTCTCCAAAATACTTGGGACCCAGTTGAAGTAATTGATCATCCTTAGTGAAAGAAATTAACCAAGGCTTCTCAAATATTATGCTCTAATTTGTATTTAAATGAAAGAAATTTCTTATTCCAACTACTTGAATTATTCTCCAAATTTGGAATTTGATTTTAAGTGTAATGGCTTTTGAAGTAGTGTTTGTTGACATAGAAATACAAGACACTCTCCTATTACAGTGGTTTAAACTACTTTCCATCCTTCGAAGCACCAAAGTAGGCCTTTTAATGAACAAAAACAAAATCTTGATTTGGAGAGTTTTGAGATAGACTAACTTTGAAAGAATTTAAACCATTTGTATTCAACGTTAATTGAGGTCTTTTTTTTTTTGCAAGACCTTCAAGCTTTTTAATCGATGCATAGAGTTTTGTAATTTGATTATTGATGATAAATTTTAATAAGAAGAGTTGTACCCTAAATGTAGATAGTCTTAAACTAGTGGCCTAAGGCAAATGGAGGGGCCAATATTAGAGGTGTCATGAAATATTACTTTATGCTTTTGAATGAGTATTGAAACTTATCATCCTTTAGAACTTGATCTACATTATTTGTCAAAGTAGTGAATGATTGACACATGCCAAAAAGATGAAAGATTAAGTATCTTAGAAAGGACAACCTTCCTTGAAATGAATTTAATTATGTTGAGCCCCTCCTTTTTTTTCTCTTTTTTATTTTTTTTTCTTTTTTTTCCTTTTCTTTTTTTCTTTTCCTTTTTTTTCTTTTTTTTTTCTTTTTTTCGTTTTTTTCTTCTTTATTTTTCTCCTTTTTTTTGGAGGTTGCATCTCTAATATCACTTTAATCTATTTTAGATCAATTTCTGTTAACTCAAGATGCTTTACTACAAGCCCTAAAAACTTCCCTAAAGCCATCCTAATTGTATACTTTATGGGGTTCATCTTTAGGTTGTAATATCATAATTAATCAAAGACAACAACTCAAATCGTAAAGATGGTCTTCCTTTTCTTTTCTTTTCACCATGAGATCATCAACGTAGCATTCAACTTGGTGATGAATAAGTTAGTCATAGATTCGAGTCATGGCTCGCTGGTATGTGACACCAGCATTTTTAAGGTTGAAGGGCATGGCCTTATAGCAGTAAATTCTGATGGAACTCATAAATACAAACAACTTATCATCCTTTAGTATCATTTGACCCATCCTTGAATGAGGAGACTGCATGTAAAAAGGCAACTTAGATCTTGAAAATTAACATATGTGTGGATTTGAATGTTCTTCCTTTTCACTAAGAATAATGTTGGGTAATCACGATAGTATCTTTCTTCTTCAATAAGGTTAACTTCAAACTTTGATCCTCTTCTTGGTGAAAATGTTCATGTCAAAAGTTTGTAAATAGGAATAGTAATAGGTTCAATTTTTAGCTTCCAAACTGCTACCTTCGGAGTTGTATTGGGCACTTTATAATAGTCTTAAGTAAAAAAGTCTTTAAACTACAAAAGTAACCTAACCAAGTCATTGGCATTTTCCTTCTAACTTATCATATATGGATGTTGGGAGGGTGGGTGGACTCTCTTTATCTTCTGAGGTTAATATTTTTGAAACTTATTAGTTAATGATCTAATTTTCTCCTCAACTTCAGGGAGTGCATCTCTACTTGAAAATATTCAAAATTCTTTGAGCAAAGTAGGTAGACTAAGCAAAAGATGATTTTATTACTTCATTTGAATGTCTATCTTCAAGTGTTGAATCCTATTTTGAGCTTGAAGAAAGAGATATGAAGTGGAAATTTGAAATCTCATAATGTCTTTTTTGCTAGAGGTTAGGAGCAACTCTTAACTTCCAATCCTATAATAATATTATGGGATAGCAAAATTGGAGTCAATGAGCTCGCATACCTACTAAGTTTCTAGTCATATCATACACAAATCCTCCTTTTAGAACTTTTTTATTGCCATCTAACCCCAGAGACTTGTCAAAATTTGACTCAAAATTTACTTCATATATATATATATATATATATATATATATATATATATATATATATATATATATATATATATATATATATATATATATATATATATATATATATATATATATATATATATATGAATTTACACCTTGTACATATGATTTTTTTTTGACTCAATCAATATGTATTATTAGTGCTTTACTTTTTCTTTTTTTCTTCTTCTCTTTCTCCTTTTTTTTGAATTTCATTTTTTTTATTATCTCCTTTTTTGAATATTTATCTATATTGTGTTCTCTGGAGGAGATGTCTTTTTTTCCCATAGAATGTTCTATGTTGAATATGACTTGAGGAGGTTGCCACTAATTGAGCAAAGAAGAATCAAATACTTTTCTATCTCTTTAGAGAATGTGAGAGTGCGCTTATTACTTAGCTCAGTAGGCAACCTTCCAAGATAGTCTAAGACATTAAGAGTAACCTTTCGAATAGTTTGATGCCCTTATTTTGGATTGTGAGGTGTATCTTAAGAAGGATTTAGAATTTGATTATTTCTAACGACTGGTTTGCTTCCTCCTATGGTGTTGATCACAATGGTAGGACCCTGCCACTGCAATAATTGACTTCCATGATATCTTCTGAAAGAGAGGTAGAATTGATGTCTACCTACTCTTTCTCTCTCTCTGCCTTTTTTGCCCAAAGTTTATTCCATTAGACCTTTAAAATTTGATGATTCTAAGTTTTTATCAATAGTGACACCATGGAAGCTTAGAATGGGGACATCTCTACCCAAGTTGAAATCATTAAGGCATCAAGTCCATCGGTACTGCTATTTTATGGATTATGATTGTTATTTTGAGAGTTATCTTCTTTTGGGAATTAGGATTCAAGTTATTTGAGTCATACTTATCGGGAATAAATTAGACATACTCAAAATCTTTGTCAATTTCATTCTAGGCCCATAAAGAAATCTCTATGGCCTTTCTCCTTTAGGGTGAAAATCCACATCTTGGTTTTAAGTTGAATTCCATCATAAAAGTTTTTATTAACCATAACTTTATGACTGATAATAATGAATATTGCATTATCACAAGTCATCTTAAAGTTTTCAAGCTCTATGTCTTGATTTAGACATTCTTGATAGATTTAAAGAATTTGGACCCACACTCATCAAACTTTAAATATGATAAGAGGGTTCAAATAACTAGATCTTAATTTGGAGAGATTCTGAAGAGAATATTTTTTTTTGAACCTCACTAGTCAAATATAGATATGACTGTAGGTTTAGAGCTCTTTGAATAGGACTTAAGAAATTTTGGAACCTTACTTCTCAAATGATGGTAGGTTCAAATATTTAGAATTTTTTTCTTGTTATTTGATTTTAATTTTGAAAGAGAACCATCATTTAACAGATTTGAGAATGTTAAATGAAATTGGTTAATTTTGTTTGAAAAAAGGATTTTGATATTTATTTTTAAAAAAGAGGTTTTATTTGATTTAATTTTTATTTTGAAAAATGATCCTTCACTTAACGAATTTGGGTATGCTAAGAAGGGTTCAATTAATTTTATTTTGAAAGGGGTTTAAAAACATTTTGGAGAAAAGATTTTTCTCTTTGTTTAATTTTGATTTTAAAGAGAGAACCTCCATTTAACAAATTGGATTATGTTAAACGGGGTTCATATGATTTTTATTTTGAAAAGACTTTTGAAAATTTTTGTAAAAGATGTTTTCGTTTTACTTTGGATTTTATTGGAATTTTGTTAAGCATGGGATGAACCTTGCTTCACCAAGCTAGAGTTAAGAGGTTCAAAATTTTATGTTTTTGGTTATTTTTCCTTTCTTTAGTTAATTTATTTTTACCTATTGGGGGACCCAATAGAAATTTTAAGACCTATACAGAGTGAGGTCCTAAAATCTAAAAGATGTTGGCGAGCTTTGCTTAAGGATGAAATAAGCTAAGTGCCAACAGAAAGATTGATAGTATTGGGCCTATATAAAATCTAAGTCCACTATCGATGCTTGGAGATAATAATTATCTACTAAAGATGGAGAGAGGAGCCAGCCCCAACGGCATCGCTAGAAAAATTTGTGGTGTTTATTTTTGAGATGTGGGACACCATGCAGATCTTAGGGGTACTTATTAAAGTGATTGGGTACGATATTAAGGAATGATACACTATCTTGAATATAGAAATCACCACCCTATAATGGACCTAATCACCTAATAAGGACTCTTAAGGCAGGATGGGTCTTGGAATGTACCAGAGATCGTTCTGCTACTTTACATGGAAAAGTAAGTAGGGTTTATTTTAAGCCGGGTTCATTAAGTTTCCTATGGAGGCAAGCCCCCGTAGTTAATTATATCCTAAGGAATGAAATCCTTTAGGAATACTCTTGATTAAAGTAGGAATTAAAGTTTCCAAAGATTTCAAGGCAATACTATCAAAGGATTGGCTATGTTGAAAAATCAAATGAGATAGATCAAAAGGAGAGACTTATTTTGAAAGCCAAAGGAGATGAGTAGGGAATATTTATGATACTAGAAAGCCTAGTGAGCTATCCAATCTATCTTATGGTTGGGCTTTATATTTTTGAAATTGAAGAGAGTTAATTGTTTAAGTTGACATTTTATTAGAATACTGGAACTTATAATCCCACAACATAAGGTTATTGAAATGCCTAAGAGGTGAAGATTTATGCTTGTAGCCTGAAGGAAACAACTACCTCAGATCCTAAGCTAAGGAGCTTTGGTACAAACCACAAACAAGTCCTTAAATCTAAGTGAAAGGTGGACATAATGGTCTACCTCCACAAGAGAGGATAGACCATTCGACTGTTGGACTTTCAACCACCTGGAGTGGTCTCCAACTAACACCTCCTACACTTTAAATCTATGTGGCCAAGTCTTATGTATTATAAGATGGCTAGGGTAGTTATTATTTAGAAAGAGACTGAGTCCTTAAACCCACTCTCTAAGAGGTATGAATTCATGACCTAATCTAATGCAAATTTTATCAAATTTATTTGATTCTTTTGGACTTTTTGTTTTGACACAGGCTATGGGATTTTGTATGCCTAAATGCATGAGAACTTAATTATGGGCCAAATCAAGAGAGAAAGGGGTATTCTTCCATCAAAGGCTCTCACAAGTTAAGCATTTATTTTCTGGCATAGATGGAAGCCCCCTCTTAACAAGAGTTGAAGAATATGTGATGCATGATGTTATACATACAATCATGCAACTAAGGGGTTGCTAAATATTTTGTTATTTTAATTTAATTCCTAGGCTTTTATGTGAGGTTATGAATTATTTTAAAAAATTTTATTATGAGTTGTTAATTGAGGTAGAAAAATTAATTCTATTTTAAGAGCCTATCGCATCGAGGCCACACATTCAAACATCAAACATGAAGAAACTAGAAAAATATGCAATTCTAGTTCACAACCTAAACACGACATCAAGCAATTTTATAGACTACTGTAAAAGATTAAAATGCCAGTGCGGTGGGGTTCCGCCGTACACCCCAAAAAGAGAAAAAAAGATGGGTAGCTGAGCTCTACCCTTGTACAACCTAGATTACAAAAATAATGCATGCTATAGGGATCTTCTTTTCTTCATTTCTTCCTTCTCTTTCTCTTGATTTGATTTACTCCAAAGGCATCACAGGGTACCCCAGGGACTAAGTCTTCTGGTCACTGCTCATCATAATCCCTCATAATACTAATCCTTATTCTGAATGCAAATTTACATTAAAGATATGAAAGTAAATATAGCTACACCTGCAAAATAAATGTTAGCTAAACACACCATATAATCCAAGTAGTTATATGAAGCCTTAGCACCCCAAAAATGGGTAACCAAGCCCACCTGTCCTAACATGGGTTATGCTTAGGGGCTAAGCAACTTGCACAGCAAAAGCATTTACATTTTTATTGCAGTGGCCCCTTAAGATAACCCCTTATAGAATATATGATTAGGCTAATAATGGCCTAACATCTAGTCTACGAGATATACACCCTAACATTCAGTCTAAAATATTACATCATAAAACAAAACATCCATCACACATGCACTACCCTAACTTAGCACTAGAAGTGGTGACTTAGTATTCTAATGTGTGTGCTTAAGGCTTGTGTGGTATGTCTTAATTAGGCATAAATATTGAAGTTTTCTAAGTGTAAAAGAATTTAATTTAACATGGAATGTTATTTTCACTTTAAGTTGTTTAGTTGATTTTGTGAATTTGTGATATATATGGTTCCATAAGACCCAACACTTAACATCTAAGTGTTATAAAGAGAAGAAAGAGGATTGCCCTCTTCCATCCCAACCTTAAGTCATTTTTTAAAGAATGTTATTATGACTTAGTTTCTTTTAATGAATGGCTTATTACACGTTTTAATCAGTCCTAGGTTTGGGTTCACCTTAAATTAACGTATTCAATGTGAAAGGCTTCTTAAGAATAATTGGAATGAATTAGTATCACATGACACATGTTCATTCATTTTTTTCATCACATGTAACATGCACATGATTGGATCCTAAGTATACCTACACATACGATATATCTTAGCACACTTAGATGATGAATGTAATGAAGTGTATTTGAATTTAATATTTTATTCAATTGGATTAATAAGAATGCATGTCTTTTCTTTAATAGAAAAAAAGGAATACTTCAATCCATTAGCTACACATACACTCAAATGTACAAAAGTTTTAAGTGGGTATGACACCATTGTTTCGCACCAAGGGAGTGAGGTAAAGACCTCCTTAGGGCTACTAAAAGTCGTGCATCCCCGAGATGTCCAGACTAATATACCCACTATTCTTATATATATATAATTGTATTCACAACTATGAGGATGAAGAGTCATGCAAAAGAAGAAATTAATTTGACTGAATTAAGAATTTCAATTCATTAGTCACATTGCATGTACATATGTGTAAGAGATATGAGTAGGTATGATGCCATTATTTCGCACCATGGAAGTGAGGTAAAGACCTCCTTAGGGCTACTTAAAGTCGTGCATCCCCGAGATGTCCAGACTAATATACCACTCTTCTTATATACATATGAATGTACAATTAACCATATAAAGAAAATTCATGCAAAATATTGTGTTTGATTCGATCATATGATTTACATATGTGATATAAAATTTTTTCTAAGCCTTAGCATGGATATACATAGGAATGGATTTGGTCAAATGTTGCATTTTTTTTCAAATGAACTATACATTTGTAAATCCTATGTAATCTCATGCAAAGTAAAGAGAGAAGACTTCATACCACATATCTTAGATAAGAAACACATGCAAACTCATAAATGTTTTATAATTAACATCACTCCATAAATGATTTATACACTTTTGAAAGTAATTTTTGATTTAATAGTGATAATAGCCACGCTTATTTTCAATTTAAGTCAACACATGCAATTTGGCATAAAAGAAATCATTTTGTTTAATTAATTTTTGAAAGAGATGAATGCATGATCATATATGGCAAACAACATTTAATATGATTGGAAAGAAATAAAAGAGCATATGCACATGATTTCATTCAATCCAATTAAATCCTCAGGGCAATCGTTTTAAATAAGATCATTTAAAATAATCTAAAGCTTCTTAATGTCATTCTGATTTCATGTTTGATTTGATTTAAGAAATATAAGAATAGGATAGTTAATACTATTCCATGCCCCATGTTTGTGATTAAATTTGGTTTAATAAGAAATAATTAAGTGAATTTTATGAATTAATTAAGTTGGATCCTTAATTAAATCAATTAATTACCCTTACCTATGCTTCTTTAATTTGATTAACCACTTAATTATAAGCCATAAATGACATGAGCATGTGAGAAAATAAGACTGCAATGCTCCTAAAGAACCTAATGCAATTGGCTCATAATTAAGCATTAATTAAGTTAAAGAATCTAATTAAGTACTTTTATGATTCTCCCATACTTATGGGTTAATCATAATTTCCTTAAAGGGTCTTTATGTTATTAAACACATAAAGAGGAACCCTTAATTTGATTATTTGTAATTAAGGTTTGATTTGATTTGATTTATTTGAATGATTTAGTTGAATTAATTTGATTTGATTAGTGTTTATTACATTTGTTTTGTATTTGTTTACCTTCATGTAATTTTATTGATTACTTTTTAATTAGATGTTTTGATTCAATTAAATCTTGATAATTCAATATCCTTTTAAATCAATATCTAATTCTTTTCTTTGATTATAGTTATGTGATTTAATTTTATATTTATTTGATTTGATTATGGTTTATTTATTTGTAGTTTGATTGGATTAGATTAATTGAGTTTTATTTTGATTTTAATTGAGTTTGATTCTTTGTAATTAGAATTTTATTTTTAATCTCATCCATTTTCCACATTTACCAAAGTTTGGTTTGTATTTTGATTTCATACATTGCATAGTTAATTAGTTTATCTTATTTAAGTAGGTTGAATGAGATTTGATTTGATTATATATTAAATTGATGAGAGACTTTCTTTATTTGATTTTGATTAGCTTTATTGATATATGAGTTTGCTTTGGTTCAATGTGATTATTAGTTTAATTAACAAGTGTGTTTAAGTTAATTATTAGATAAAATAAGGATTTGTTTAATTTTTAATTTGATTTCATATTTATTTAGGTTCATGATGTAATTAATGACTTAATGATTTAGGTTTAATTTAGGATTTGATTGGCATTTAATTGCATTTTAATTATATTCAAATTATGTTTGATTAAGCTTGAGTTCAATATGATTAATTTGATTAACTTAATTAGCTTATTTAAGAGGTGTGATCAATTATTAAATTAAATAAAGATTTATTTAATTTTTAATTTGATTTCATATTTATTTAAGTTAATGATGTAATTAATGAGTTAATGATTTAAGTTTAAATTAGGATTTGATTAGCATTTAATTGCATTTTATATTTTATTAAGTTTAACTTTAATATAAGTAATTTGATTAACTTATTTAGTTTATTTAAGACGTGTGCAAATCATTTAGTAAATTAATTAATTGTTTGATTTGAATTAATTTTAATGTGATCTGTAAAGTTAACTTGGTTCATTAAGATGATGGATTAATTCATTAAGTTTACATTAATTAAATATTTAACTAATTAAGTTTGATTAAGTGTAATTAAATTTTTAAATCATTAGATTAATTAAAATTTTGCTTAATTAGAGATAAATGACTTAATTACCCATATATGACTTATTTGATTTGATAACTTTCCTTAAATTTTATTGATTAAATGGTTATCATTTTTATTATCATTTGATTAGATTAAGTGATTTAATTATTTATTTTTAATTTAATTAAAATTGATTAATTATAATCATAGTTAGGTTTAGTTTTTTTATTTATTATGTTCATTATATTTCATTCATGTTTGATTTAGTTGTTTGGTTTATGTGGTAATGGCTAATTAATCATCTTATTCCAAATGGATTGATTTTAAATGTAATTTAATCATATCTTAATTAAGTTTACTTTAGCTTTATTTAGTTTAATTTGATTAATATCAAATGATTATGTTAAATTGGTTTATTAATCAATTTTATTTTTAGTTTATTTAATGATTAATTCATATTTAATTTAATTTGATTTGTTAGACTAAATGCTTGGTGTAGGTTTGACAAGATTAGTTTAGTTTTATATCAAAGTTTCAATGATTTATTCAATTATGAGTTTGATTTAAAGATCTCATCATTTAACTGAATTTCATTAACTGGGTTATGTTTAGTTAATTTTAATTTTATTTGAGTGATATATGATATTTTTCTAATTTAAAGTTTGATTACCAATCATTTGGGTATTATATCATTTTTTATTTTGATTTGGTATTTAAATTTTTTAGATTATGTTTTAATTAATTCTTTAATTGATTAAAGTTTAATCCTAAGTGTTTGTTTAGGGTTAATTAGGCTTTAGAAAAGCACATTAACTTCTTAAGGATTCTAGATATTAACTGAAGTGATTTAAGTTATTTTGAAGATTTTTCTATAATTTTATGGATTTTTATTTGGTTTGTTCTATTAAAATGGACAATTTAAACTTCAAAATTTACTTTCTCCTAATCCAAAAATCCTTTTCACTTGAGATTTTTATGATAGGTGCGTCTTACAGCTTATTTCAATCTCTAAAAATTTTAATCCAATCAGACTTGTATTTTTAGAGTAATTAATAAAATTTAATTTTTTATTAAAACTTAAATTAAGCTCAAACAATTCATTGGAATTTGGAGATTTTTGATTCGTTGTATTTCTCTCAGAAAGATGGATCCAACGAGCCCTTATTTGTAGTTTTTTGCTAAGTGTTTTATTTTGTATGAATTTTCAAAGTTTTAGAACACTTAAATAATTTTTAAAATAATAAATAGGTGATTTTCCCACTTAACCCAGCAACGACATGCGGGCACTGATGGGGCAACGTGGAGCCATGTGGCACCGAACGACTGGGCACCTGTTGGCCTAATTTTTAGAATGAGCTCTCAACTTCTCTATCTTAGACATAGGACTCCTCTTAAATACTAAGAGTTCCTTAGTCTTAAGACACTTCTAGTGATTAGGTGAACACTTAACCTAACAATAGAGACTTAGAAGAGTTAGCCATAGGAATAGGTCATGCCTTAGGGGTGTTAGGAAAACTTGCCTACCTTATAGCTTGAACCAAATCCTTTCTTCATTTCTTCAAGTCAAATTTCAAATTCAAATCAATCCAAATAATCCAAATCAATTCAAACTCAAAAGATTTTCTCATAACCCATTTATAATCTCAATTATATTCATGAATAAAAATGAAATATAAATTCAAATAACCAAAACTAAATCCAAAACTCAATTTCAAATCCAAAAAATCTTTCCTAAGCCACTTTGATTTCATCTTATGGACTTAGCTCAAATCAAATCAAAATCAATTCAAACTCAAAATATTTTCTCATAACTCATTTATATTCACAATTATAAATGAAATATAAATTCAAATTTCCAAAACCAAATTCAATACTCAAGCCCAAATCTAACCTAAAACCAACCTATACCCTACCAAGTCAAATTCTTGAACTTAGAAAATCATCTTCAAATCAATCCAAACCCTTGGATTTTCTCTTCAAATAATCAATCCTTTAATCACAAACCAATTCAATCATAAACTCTAATCATTAAATGAAAACTCAATTCAAAACTCAAGCCCAAATCAAACCCATTTTCATTCTTTGAACTTAAAATTGTCGAATGAATCCTATCTTTAGGGCAGTGTCAGCAGAACTCCCTATAGAAATTGCCTGATTATGCTTGAGTTGAGATAAGTCCCCAGGTCGACACTCTCTCCGTAGTCATCCTTAGGTTGGGTTCAATCAATTTTTCCACAAACAGGTTACCCAATAGTCATTCCACTTTGGAAGATATAAGACTATTACACATTCTTTCTAGCATGACTATCGCAAACCGACGGGCAGCCCTAGGTCAGGTTTACATGTTACCTTGCTAATGTGTCACCCCAGTGGTATTTTATTCAGAAAAGATGTGAGTCCTTGTGTTTTCTTCCATGAATTAATTGCTGCAAACCGAAAGGCACTCCTTTGGTTGGATAGTTCTCCCGTTGGTCGGTGAGCTACTCCCTTTGGATTGGTAAATCTGAGTTAGCCCAAGGCCAACACGGCTCCTACTCAGTGCAGTCCATCATAAATCGATGGGATCCATAAAAAATGATTAAAAAATGAAATTAATCTTGACAATCTCTAAGCTGATTTAAATTCCCCAGAGGCGTTCACTCAATAGTTTTCCTTAGGTTAGGTTTGATTTGTTGCACAAGCAACCGATCACCTCAGTGGTTCCTTATTTTGGAAGATGTGAGTCCCCATGCTTTATTCTTAAACTTGACCACTGCAAATCGAAAGGCAATCCATTCAGTTGGATAGTCCTACTATGTGGTTGGTAAACTACCCCTTTGGATTGGTAAATTTGAAGTAGACCAAGGATGGCATGGCCCCTACCCAGTATAGTCTATCGCAAATCGATGGGAACCATCAAAAATAATTTAAAATAAAATTAACTTTGACTATCTTTGAGTTAATTTAACTCCCACAGTGGAATTCACTCAGTAGTCAGCCCTAGGTCAGGTTTGATTTGTCCCACAAGCAACCGATCACACTAGTGGTTCTTTATTTTGAAAGATGTGAGTCCACGCGCTTTCTTCTTAAACTTGACCATTGCAAACCGAAAGGTAATCCCTATGGTTGGATAGCCCTACTATGTGGTTGGTAGACTACCCCTTTGGATTGGTAAATATGAATTAGATCAAGACCAACACGGCCCCTACTCAGTGCAGTCCATCGCAAACTGATGGGATCAATCAAAAATAATTAAAAATTAAATTAATATTGACTATCCTTGAGCTAATTTAAGTCCCCCAGTGGCCTTCACTTAATAGTCAACCTAAGGTTGGGTTCGATCTGTTGCCTCACCAACTGATCACCCCAGCAACTGATCCCTCCTTTGGAGAATGTAAGTCTACTATGCTTTCTTCCTAGTATAGCTGTTGCACACCGAAAGGCAACCTGTTTGGTTGGATAGTCCTGTTATGTGGTAGGTAGACTACCCCTTTGGATTAGTAAATATAAGCTAGATCAAGGCCAACATGGCCCCCTACTCAGTGCGATTCATTGCAAACCAATAGGGTCCATCTCAAAATCCAAAAATTTAAAAAATCTAAAATAAATTCAACCCTCCTCCCTCAGTGGAGTCAAACTATTCAAACAAAATAAATCAAATCAATCTCCCCAATGGAGTTAACACAAAAATAATCAAACAATCAATCAATTAAATCAAATCAATCTGCTTCTCCTCAGTGAGATGCAAATCTTTTCATCCTTAGTGGATCCTTAATTCTAATCCACTAGCAGATTTCACTATCTCTCTTCCCCAGTGGATGACTTGAACTTGCTCCCAAAGTGGAGAGTTCACTTTTTCATCCCTGTTGGAACACTAAATCCAAAATAAACAAATTAAATCAATTTCTCCCCAGCGGGACTCAAATCAAATCAAACCTCTCATCCCCTAGTGGATAACTTGAACCTCTTCCCGTAGTGGAAGGTTCACATACTCAATCCCTAGTGGATTCCTTCTTCACTCTCTTATATTGTTGACATGAGTAAAGTCACATTGCACTAAGCTCTTGATTCCTTATACACCTTGGGTTGGGAGTAGATCATTTTTATTAGTGCTTGTGATAGTTTGGTGTTGTTGATCATTTTGGTCAACACCAATACATGCGATTTGCCTTGTCAGTCACACCACACCTATTGGGTGCCCCTTATTAACGTCATTTTTAGAATGAGCTCTCAACTTCTCCATCTTAGACATAGGACCCCTCTTAGACACTAAGAGTTCCTTAGTCCTAAGACACTTCTAGTGATTAGGTGAACACTTAACCTAACCATAGAGACTTAAAAAAGCTAGCCATAGGGGGTGTTAGAAAAACTTGCCTACCCTATAGCTTGAACCAAATCCTTACTTTCTTCCTTCAAGTCAAATTTCAAATTCAATTCAATCACAACAATCCAAATCAATTCAAACTCAAAATATTTTCTCATAACCCATTTATATTCTCATTTATATTCACTAATATAAATAAAATATAAATTCAAATAACCAAAACTAAATCCAAAACTCAATTTGAAATCAAAAAAATCTTTCCTAAGTCACTTTGATTTCATCTTATGGACTTAGCTCAAATCAAATCCAAATCAATTAAAACTCAAAAGATTTTCTCATAACTCATTTATATTCTCATTTATATTAACAAATATAAATAAAATATAAATTTAAAAGCCCAAAACCAAATTCAAAACTCAAACCCAAATCTAACCAAAAACCAACCTATACCCCCTTTAAGTCAAATTCTTGAACTTAGCCAAATCATCTGCAAATCAATCCAAACCCTCTGATTTTCTTTTCAAATAATCAATCCTTCAATCAAAAACTAAATTTAATCATAAACTCCAATCATCAAACCAAAACTCAATTCAAAACCCAAACCCAAATTAAACTCATGTTCGTCCTTTGAACTTGAAATTGTCAAATGAATCAAAACCCAATTAACTCCAAATCACTTGCAATTGGATTTATATTTCAATCATAAGTCCATATGTGAGTTCAACCAAACTTGAATCAAGCCTTGATCAAGTTAATTGACCCACTTAAGCTCACTTGACCCAAAGTGACCTAAAATACCTTTTTGAGCCAAATTATAATCCTACCCAAATTGGATTGAACTAAGCCCATCTAAGCCTCAAATTGTGGGCAACAATCATCATAAGATGATCAATCACTCAAATTAGGTCAAATCAAGTCAAACCTAACCTTTGACCAAGTCAACACTTAGCCCAAATGAAACCTAAACTAGCCAAAATCTAATACAGGCCAAATTGATTAAAACCATTGATCAAAACTAATCCATGATTAATGATTGAACTTGAACAAGTCATCATTTGAGCCAAACTTGGCTCAATTGGCCACTTGACCTAAATTGACTCAAGTTGACTTAAAAAGTCAAAATATGTCAAGTCTTGATCTAAGCCAAATTGATTGCAACCAATGGGTCAAATTCATTCTAAATAACTTTTTGAACTTGACCAAAGCCTCAATTGGGAAACTAGACCCAACCTAGCCCAATTGACCATGAACCCAACTTGACCTAAAAGGTCAAATCAAGCAAAAATCAAACTAATCCAAAATTGATTGAAATCAAAGCTTGCAAAACATTTCAAATGATGAACCAAGCCTAAACCAACCATGACCTAACCCAATTGGGTCAAATGGGTCAAATTGGTCAACTTGACTCATTTGACCTAAGTGAACTCAAATAAACCAAAACCAAATATAAATCAAATTGAACCAAATCAATGATACCAAAACATTTCAAATGATCATTTCAACTTGACATAACCCATGGTTCAACCCAATTTAACCAATGGGTCAACTTGACCCAAGTTGACCCATTTTGACCTAAATGGGTCAACATGTGCCAAATGATATCAAACCAACACCAAATGCATTGAAAATTAGCACAACCCATTTTTCAATCATATTAAATCTGCCTAGATTAAAATCAAAGAAAAATGATAATTTCACCCTTGGGTCAAAGGGTAACCTATGGCTAATTCTACTTGGAATTTGGTCAAATCCTTTTTATGGCCACTTGGCATCCTCCTAGTGGACAATTTGGACACCATGGAGGGTGGTGCACATGACCCAATGGGTTTGGGTCAACCAAACCCAAACCCAAACCCAACTCAAAGCCAAAAACTGACCACTCCACTCAAAGTTCTCCACACGGATCACCTCCCACACCCATTTTAACCCATGTTCACCTCCACACACGCACTCCCCTACCAAAACTAAACCACATGGAGCTCCTAACAACCTAAACAACTCATTCAATTTGATCAATTTGATCAAAATAGTAAGAAGGCTCTCGACCATTCGATTCAAGTAGGGGGAGATATACTCCCCCTCATTCCAATTCAATTCATCTCTATTGTATTCGATTGAGCTTAGAGGATCAAAGTCTTACCTAGGCATTCTCAAGCTCATTCAAACTTTTCCTTCTTGATTTTCTTAAGATGAAAATAGTGGAATTGGTAAGAAATTCCAACTCACTCATCACTCCACCAAAGGCCAATTGCTCTTGCAAGCACCATCAGGAAGGCAAGTCGAGCTCACCCAAGGTGTTTTCAAAGCATCCAAGCCATGGGAAGAGGGACGTAGACCAAAGCCGCAAGCCATTGAAGCAAGCTTTGGTCAATTGGAAGATCCACTACAAATTTAACCTTCAATATTTAACAGGGCTTCATCTCCACTAGACGAAGCTATCTCAATGATTGGAAGCACTGGTGATAGCCTCTAGTGAGGTATTAATCAAAACTGAGCTTAGGTTGAAAATTCTTTGGTCCTTTGTGAAGGGAATTGTAATCCCATTAATTTTTCACCATTTGATATTCTTCTCTACTCTTCTTGATGGTGCGGGTTGAATCCTAGCCCAATTCGAGTTCAAGTGAGCTCAGCCATGGAGACGATCCTCCTCCCATAGGTGAGGCATGAATCATCCATCCCACATGTTTTGGATGGACGGTCCTGATTAAAAAATGCTAGATCTGCTGATAAATCCTTTAGATCCATGGGTTTTATCCTGACCATTTGATCGTTGATCGAATGGCCAAGGAGAAAGTAGCACCGCCGGCTGACGCGATATAGGATTTGACAACTTAAATAACTGATCCCACCATGCCACATGGAAAGTGCATGCCGCGTCAGTGGTCCACGGGGCATCAACGGGATTAGTTAATTAATTAGGTCTATTTAATTATCCCTTAATCACTGAAACTTCCTAAATTCATAATTAAATGTAGAAAAATTAGAAAAATGCAAACTCGACTTCATTTTAAAGATAATTCAGTGAAGAATATTATAAAATTACTTCTAATTGATTTTGAAAAGTGGATTTTTGTCAATTATGATTTAATTAAAAATATAATTATCCTAATTTCTCTCTAATCATTTCTTTAATTAATTCCAAGCTTCTCAGACATATTTAGGGGGATGACTTCTACCTGCCCTAATTTTCTTGGAATTTATTAATGAGTTAACTAGGAAAATCAATTAATGAATCCCTAATTACCCCTTAATGAAATTAAGAGCAATTAAGCATGTGAACAGTGGTTTAATCACTTAATTAAGATAATTAAACTTTATTTAAGTGAAGAGGCGATTTATGGAATGGGTTTGGGGTATTTTCCCTAAGTCATTCCCTAAACCCCTTTCCTTCCTTAATCCAAACCAAATTAAGGACTAATCCACTAATGATCTACTTAATTAGCTTAATCAAATTTTTAAAATCAATCTGAACTTAATCAATCTCTTTCTGAGTAGATTCTTAAGTGTTCAAAAGCCTAAGGTAAATTTAAGGAAATCATTTCCAACTCATATGTGTGGGAAGGTTAAGAAAGTACTTAATTAAACCCTTTAGCTTAATTAATCAATAATTGTGAGCCAATTGCATTAGGCCCCTTTCTTTGTTAGGTGTATTGTTGATTTAAATTCCATATGGTTGCATATCATATGTTGGCTCATATTTCTTAGGTTAATTCTTAGGTTAATTATGGTAAAGTGGTGTAGGTAAGGGGTAATTAATGAACTTAATTCACACCTTCATCTAAACAAAATATAAAATCACCTTAATTGTTTTAAAATTAAACTAAACTAACTCACACATGGTGGAAATGGGTTAGAACCAACAAACTCTTCTCACTATTCCTAAATTAAATTCAAATCTAAAAATAAAATGAAAATCTCTTGAATGAATTTTGATTCACTTTAAATAATCTTATTTCATAGGATTGTCTTTAGGAATTAATTAGGGTGAATGAAGTTACATTCTTACATCACTTTATTTCCTTCTAAGCATGCTAAATGTTGTATGCCATATGAAATAATGCATTCATATCTTTTGAAAAAAAAATCAGAAAAAATGAAATGTTTCCTTCATGTCAAATTGCATGTTTTGGCTAAAGTAAGAATATGAGTGACTATAATCATTATTAAATTAAAAACTATTTTCAAAATCTATAAATCAAACATTATAAATGAAGGTATGCTACTTATAAGTACTTATAAGCTTGCATGTGATATAGCATAAAATGTGTTATGTGATTTTCTTCTCTTTTCTTAACATGGGTTTGAATAGGATTTGCAAAGTGTATTGTTCATTTGAAAAGAACTGTTGGTTAATAAATCTCTTATAGGGAGTCACCTTTCATATCTGTGGAGAAATGAAAGAAGAGACCTTATAGAAATTCATCTTGATAAGATGTCACATAGATTCGCAGATGTACTTATTCAGGTGATCAGATACGTCATCAAGGAATAGTGTACTATCTCGAAAGATAGAAGTCACTACCCTTTAATGGAACCAATCACCTCAATAAGAACTCTTAAGGATAATGGGTCTGCATATGTACCAAAGATTCTTCCACAACTTTATATGGAAAAGTAAAGCAGGGTTTATTTTAGATCGGGTTCATTAAGTTCCCTATGGGGGCAAGCCCCCATAGTTATTTACATCCTAAGGGACAGGATCCCTTATGAAAACTCTCGATTAAGGTAAAAGATCATTGTCTCTGAAGATTTCAATAGGGAAGGACTATCAATCGATTGGTTTGTATTTAAAGATCAAATGGGATTGATCAAAAGAGGAAGTTATTTATCGAAGCCAAATTAAAAGATAAGTAGGAGATGCCCACGATGCTAGGAAACCTAGCGAGCATCTCAAACTATCTTATAGTTGGGCTTTATATTTTAGAAATTGATTTAGTTTGTTTGAGTTATATTTTCATTAGAATTTTAGGACTTAAGATTCCTTAACATAAGATTAAGAAAATGCCTAAGAGATGAGGAATTATGTTTATGGCCCACAAAGGGGAGAAGCAACCTCAGAACCTAAATCTAGGGAGCTTCGGTGAAGGCCGAAAGCACAACCTAAATCTAAGGTGAAAATGGGTAATTAGTTTGCCTCCAGAAGTGAGGACAAATCACCTGATAGCTTGGACTTACAACCGCCTGGGAGTAGTCACCAACTAACTCCTCCTACTATTTTAAATACATGTAGGCAAGTCTTTATGCTTGTGCAAGATAACTACGCTATTTTTTATTTAGAAAGAGACTAAGTCCTTAAACCCACTCCCTAAAGAGACTAGATCATGTAAAGGTGACCTAAATCTAATGCAATTCAAATTTCATTTTCTTTTCATTTTGGATAATTATTTTGACTCAGGCTAATAAGATTTTTATGACTAATGCATGAAAAATCAGATTATTGACAAAAATTAATGAGAAGGGAGGAGGTGAGTTTTCACCACGGCACTCAAAGATTAAGCCAAGTTCTCTGGCAAAGGTGGAAGCCCTCCAATCAAGAGTGAAATAAGATGTATTTGTGCATGATATTATAAAGAAATTCTCATCCAGCTAAGGGGTTGCTAATTCTTTTATCTTGATTTTAAATTAAGCTTTAGGTGAGGTTATGAGTTATTTAATTTTTTTATTTAAATTGTTAAGTTGGGTAAAGGATTTATTTTTTCATAAAGAGCCTAATCTACATCCAAGCCATACATAAAGCAAAGAAGAAACTAGAAAAATCATGCCACTTAATGCAAAAGCTAAACAAATCATCAATCAACTTTATAAAGCTAATCGTAAAAAGAATAAGTGGTCATTGTGGTCGGGCACACCACACAAATTATTAAATTGGGTAGCCGAGCTCTACCCTTATACAACCGAGATTATTAATGAATTAAATTATAATTTAAGCAAAGGAATTCAAAATTATGGGGTCTTCAAGCTTTATTCTTCTTTCTTCTTCTCCTTTCTTCTTTTGGTTCCTCCTTTGGAAGGTTGGAAGGTGGATGCTCCAAGGCTTCACATGGTGCATAAGATGGGATCTTATGACCAATATTCATCCTAATCCCCATAAAAAATCATTCCAAAATCCTAATTATACAAGTTTTAACATGAAAAGGAAAAATAAAAATCTGACTAACACCTGCAAAATAAAGGTTAGTTAAATCACACCACACACATACCAAGCATGAATATTAGACTTATCACCCCACACATTGGTGACTAAGTCTACTTGGCCTATGGATTATGCTTAGGGGTATAAAGCACCTGCAAGTAAAAGCATTTGTATTTTTATTTATGATAGCGCCCTTTAAGCATAATCCCATGTAGAAAAGAATAGATAGACTAAGAACGTCCTACCATTTATTCTACAAGCATACACCCTAACATCCAGTCTAAAACATATATCACAAAATAAAACAAATATCAAACCATGCACTAACCTAACCTAAAGCTAGAAGTGGTGACTTAGGCTAATGTGTGTGCTTTGAAGGTTTGTGTGGTATGCTTAGCTATAGCTTTAGGTTCAAATTTTTCTAAGTATGAAGAGCATGTTCAACTTAGAGGAGGGTTCATTTAAGTTGTTTAATCATTTTGGGTTGACTTTATTTCATGTTTTGATTTGGTTTAAGTGGATCCTACAATTAATTACTAAGTTATGAAAAGAGGGAAAGAGAAGAGAACTTCTCTTTCCTTGCCTAACATTAAGTAATTTCTAAAGTGGATTCATATTTTAGTTTCATTTAGGTGAAATTTTTGATTAAATATTTTAATCAATCCTAAGTTTAGATAAACTCTAAATAAACCTATTCAAAAAGAAATACATTTTAAGATTAAATAAAATGAATCAAAATTCACATAACACACATTACTTCATTTTTTTTCTCAACATATATAACATGCATATGGATAGACCCTAAGCATATCTATACAAGAAATTTAGAGTACTTAACACACTTTATGATGCATGCTAAGTAATCCATTTAAGAAAATTTAGAAGTTGAATAGGCATGACTTTATAATCTATCACATACAAGCTTATAATTAAGACATAAGTAACACACTTTCAAATTTGGTGTTTGATTTATGTATTTTGAAAATAATTTGGATTTAGTAGTGATAATAGCCACTCATATTTTACTTTAGCCAACACATGCACAATTGACATAAAGTAAATAATTTTATTTGAAAATTTGAAATGTGAAATTATGAATTCATGAAATCACATGGCATACAACATAACATGTTGGGAAAGATCCAAAGCAATGAAAGCATGTAAACAAACTCACTTCACTTAAATCCTAAAGACATTTTTATAGAATAAGAAAATTTAGAATAAATCAAAGTGAATTTCAAAGTAATCCTTATTTAGTTCTAAGTTTGATTTAATTTTAAAAAGGTGAGATGAGTTTGCTATTCCTAACCCATTCCCATATATGTTTGATATTTTTGTTTAATTTTTAGACAATTAGACCCATTTTTAAGCATTGATTAGGTTAAGGTATGAATTAAGTAACTTAATTAACCCTTACCTACACCACCTTAGAAGAATTAACTAAATAATTATGAACCAATGAGATGACATAAAACCCACAAGGAATTTAAATTTGTAATGCACCTAATAATAAAAAGGTCTAATGCAATTTGGCTCACAATTTAAAGTTAATTAAGCTAAGGGGTTTAGCTTAAGTACTTTCAAAACACCCTTTCACACATGTGAATTGGGTTTTAATTTCCTTATAAACTTAGGTTTTTAAACATCTAAGCATCTACCCAAAGAAGATTAATTAAGTTCTAAAACTTTTTAGAATTTTTGAAAATTGATTAAGGGGATAATTAATGAATTAACCCTTAATTAAGAGGAGATTAAGGAGAGAAGAGGGGATTTAGAGAATAGCTTAGGGGAAATGCCCCAAAATTATTCCATAAATCTCCTATTTACTGGATCTAACCTTAATCAACCCTAATAAAAGGGTAAAACCACTAATCATATCTTAATTATGCTTAATTACATGAAAAGGGTATTTAAGGAAGCCACATAAAATTACCCTAATCATGCCTTCAACAAATCCCAAGAAAATTAGGGGAGGCAGAGGTCATCCCGTAAAACTTACCCAAGAAATTTGGAATTAATCAGAGGCCTACTCAAAGAGTAATTAGTACAATATACTTTCCAATGAAACTCAAATTTAGAAAAAACCATAATTCAAAACTCATCAAAATTAATTTTAAAATATTCTAGGTTTAATTATTATCCATCAATTTTTAGTTCATATATTTTTTTATTTTTCTATGAAGAGTTATGCATTTTTGAAGATCCATGGATTAATTAAGAATTAATTAAGCATTTTTAATTAACCCCAACTAATCCCTAGCTCATGGCGCAATGCGGGCGGTAGCGGTTAGCACACTTTACACGCGTCGTGCCGTGAGGGGAAAACTTAAGTTGTCACCTCACAAAGGCGGCGCGACGCACGTGCTTATATTCTCGAACATTCGATCAAAGATCAGACGGTTAAGGATTCACCTGTGGTTTATAAAGGATAAACTGATTACTAAATGTACTAAATAATCTCAGTCATCCATCTAAAATGTGCAGATGGACGGTTGAGATAAACCAAGTCCTTCTCCTTGATCAACAGAGATCGTCCATGATCAAGGGAAAGATCCAAGCTCAATCTAGCATGGAATCACCAACACCATCTAGAGATATAGAACGATAAATCCAATGACCAAAATTTGATGAGGTGAAAATTTCTTTCACAAAGCTCCACACAACATTGAGTTTAGTGATTGAAAAATTCCATACCTCACTGGAGGTGATCACTAGCGCTCGAGATCGATGAGGTAGCTTCGCCTGGTGGAGACGAAGCCCTGTTGAAATTCCTAGGCCTTGGAATTGAGTGGATCAATGGGTGGACCAACTCCTCCTTGCTTGGGCTTCAACTTTGATCCAATTGGGCTCTTCCTTATTGTCGGAACTCTAATAGAAGCTTAAGCAAGCTTGACTTAGCTCCTAGATGAAGTGTGCAAGAGCAATTGGAAGGAGATGAAGTGTGGAGGAAGTTAGCAATTCACTCTACCTTCCCTATTTTTGCACTACGCAAAATCTAGAAAGAAGAATTCTAATCCCATCTAAGAAGCTTCGAAGTGCTCTCTGATGACTGCTCTGGGTTCCGAGGATTCAATCGACAGAGTGCGAATGAAAAATTTACTGAATTAAGGGGAGTATATCTCCCCCTATGCCAATCGGATAGCCAATACCTCCTTTTCCATTTTGATCCAATTGCTCAAATTGGAGAGGCTGTTTGGCTATTTTGAGTGCGCACATGGTCGGTTTGATCCAAGAAATGGATTGCCAACTTCCCATGTGCTTAAATTGAGCTAAGAGGGAATTTGAAATTTCAATTTTAGGCTAAGTGGTCAAGTTTGGTCTAGGGGCAAAATGGGTTGACCTAAACTCATTGGATAGGGTGCACCACTCATCTAAGTCCTCTTGAGCTTTTAAGAAAGCCTTAACTAATTGTGCAGACGGTGTGAACAAATTACCCATCGATTAGGCCAAATTTTGTTCTATGGCCTAGGGGTAGGATGATCATTTTGCTATTTTTTTACTTTGGACATGTTAGGTATGTGGAGAAACTAGGTTTAGCCAAGTTTCATTGGATTTGGAATCCATTTGATAGGGTTTGGCTCATGTTGACCCATTTAGGTCAAAATGGGTCAACTTGGGTCAAGTTGACCAATCAAAGGTCAAGTCAAACCAAGGTCAAGTTCATATGACCATTTGAAATGTTTTGGTGGCTTTGGTTTGGTTCAATTTGGTATATATTTGATTTTGGCTCATATGACTTCATTTAGGTCAAATGGGTCAAGTTGACCTATTTGACCCATTTGACCTATCTGAGGTAGGTCAAGTATAGGTTTAGGTTAGGTTAGTTATATGGTGTGGATTGGTATCTTTATTTCCAATCAATTTGGGTTAAGTTCAATTGGCTCAACATGACCCCTTTAGGTCATGTTGGGTCTAAGGTCAATTGGGCTAGGTTAGGTCTAGTTGGCCAATTGAGGCTTTGGTCAAGTTCCAAAAGTGATTTAGAATGAACTTGACCTATTGTTTTGGATCAATTTGGCTTAGATCAAGTTTTGACACATTTTGACCCTTTAGGTCAAAATGGGTCAACTTGGGTCAAGTGGGCCAATTGGGCTAGGCTAAGCTCAGATGTTGGATTGGTCAAGTTCAAACATAGGTCATGAGTGAACTTAGATTAATAGTTTTAATCAATTTGGCATATGGTGTATTTTGGATATGTAAGGTTTCATTTTAGGTTAAGTGTTGACATGGTCAACCCTTACGTTTGACCCAATTTGATCTATTGATCATCCCATGATAATTGTTGATCATGATGAGAGGGATATATGAGTTTGGTTCAATCCAATTTGGTTAGGATCAAAAGTTGGCTCATAAGGATACTTTAGGTCACTTTGGGTCAAGTGAGCCTATGTGGGTCAAATGGCTTGGTCAAAGCTTGATTTGAAGTTGGTTGATCTTTTATATGGACTCATGATTGAAATATGGTGTCTTTTATATGGGTCAAAGGACTTGTCTATTTTGGACCCTTATTGAAATGGACTCATCTTCCAAACACACCAACTATTTGGCAAGTTTGGCAAAGGCATCTGCTACTACATTTTCTGCTCAGGGAACCTTGTATATGGTGACTTCGGGAATCTGGGCCAATAACTTCATGGTATACTCATAGTAATGACAAAGCTTAGGTTTGAGGACCTGGTAGGACCCGATAATCTGGTTTATGACCAACTAAGAATCCCCAAAGATGTTGATGCTCTTGACACTGATAGTGATGGCTAACTCCAAACCAGTAATCAAAGCCTCATACTCAGCTTCATTGTTAGTGTAAGGGTTGGAAAGATAATATGAGAATCTCATCACATTACAGTTTGGAGTTAGAAGAGCTATTCTTACCCTTGCCTTTCCTGAGAGAATAGATCATGGTGCTTCACCTTTAAGAAAAGAAGCAGCACTATCAAAATAAATCTCCAATCGACGGTTGTCGATCTCCCCTAAGTTCATGATTTATTCATCAGGGAGATCATCACTAAGCAGAGAATTAGCAGGAAGTACGCGTGCTACTAAGAAATTTGATAGTGCCTGTCCTTTTACTGCACGGAGGGGGTAATAATGTGATATAAAACTGCGAGAGTATCATGGACCAGCAAGCCAAACATCCAAAAAGCATTGGCAGTGTCATGAGGTACTATAGTGGATTGGTTTTGGAGATCAAGTTCACCTTATGAGAAAGCATAGAATGTCATAGCTTCTGAGATGCAAAGATCAAAGCTAGGAAATGTATTTCAATAGGTGGATAGTTTGCTTCAGCAGGGATCAAACGATGATTGAGATAGTAGAGAGCGCTTTCCTTCCCCTCATTATTGGCTTAGGCCAACAAAGCACCGATAAAGTTGTCCAATGCAGCAGTGTAAAGGATTAATGGCCTGCCCCGGATAGGGGCTGCTAGAACTGGTGGCTTTACCAAGTATTCTTTGATATCTTCAAAAGCATGTTGGCACTTGTCATCCCATTTGAACTTGGCATCCTTTTTGACAAGTGCTGAGAATAGTTTGCATCTCCCTGATAAGTTTGAGATAAAGCATCTTAGATACGTCAACCATCCTTGAAAGAATCTGATTTGAGTTAAACTCTTAAGAGGTAGAATTTCTATGATAGCTTTGATCTTTTCATGATCTATTTCTATTCCCCAGTGTCGAACAACAAACCCAAGGAATTTTCTTGAAGCAACTCTGAATGCACACTTTAGGGGATTCATTTTGAGGTTATATTATTTTAACCGTTCGAAAACTACTCTCACATCAAAGAGGTGGTCTTCCTTTTCTAGAATTTTGACTACTAGATCATCAACATAGCACTCAACCTGATGATGGATGAGTTCATTGAAGATCTGAGTCATGGCCCATTGGTATGAAGCACCAGCATTTTTAAGGCTGAAAGGCTTGACCCTATAATAGAAGATTCTGATCAGGGTTTGGATAGTAGTGTTTCTTTCATCTTCAGAAGACATCTTGATTTGGTTATAGCCAGATGATCCATCCATGAAAGAGAAGACTGCATGAGATGAGGCAATGTCTACTATTAAATCTGGTACAGGAATAAGAAACTCATCCTTAGGACATGCCTTGTTTAAGTCCCTAAAATTGACACATATGCAAATTTGACCATTCTTCTTCTTAATTGGGACGACACTAGTTAACCAGGTAGGATATTTTTCTTCTCTGATAAAACCAACATCAATCAGTTTCTTGACTTCAGAAATGACTTGTTGTTCAATTTCTAATCGCATGTGTCTAGGAGCTTGCTTAATAGGGGTAACATTAGGGTCTATTGCTAGCTTGTGGTCTGCTACATTAAGAGATAATCCTGGCATTTCTTCATAACTCCATGCGAAACAATCTTTAAACTCAGTCAATAGCCTAACTAAGTCATTAGTTTCTTCTTCATTCAGTAATGAAATAATGTATGTAGGGCAAGGATTTTCTTCTATCCAGAGGTCAATTTTTTTAAGCTTATCAATTATTGAATGAATCTACTCTTTAAACTCTAGCAGTGCCTCTTTGACTTGGAGATCATCTGGATCATCTAAAGTTTCTAAACACACATTCTCATAAGAGCTGGGGATGTGTGAGAAGAACCTATCAGACTCCAAATGGTTGGAAACAACTAGGTAATAATCTTCATCATCTACCGGACCCACTGTACCGAATTCTAGTCCTACTCTTGATTATGCTTCCCTACCTATATTGTTCCATAGCTTTTCAAAGTATTCTGAACTATGCTTGGACCAAGTGTGAGAAACTAAACCTTTCTGTATAAGATTTTGAACACAAGGCGAGTAAAAGTCAAAAGGTACTTCCTTAATTCTTTAAAAGTGTCTTTCACAAGTCCTACATCCAGCCCTAGACTTGAGGATGATGAACCCAAAAAGAACCTTTTCTGCTTCATGTCACTGGAGGACTTAGGGACTTCCTTAACTACTAAACCTTCAACTTTCTGAGATGTAACTGAGGTTAGAGTTAAGGTTTCCAACTGCAGCCTAATAGTTTCACATAAACCAAATTTGAATACTTTGCTTTGCTTGGAGGCCTGGTCTTCATTTCTGGCTGGATCAAAAGTCACCTCCAATGGAACCCGCTGAGATGGGTTGGCTGGTATACTAATCACAGGAGACTCATCCTCTAAACTAGATTCCAAGTCTATGTGAAGCTCTTATGAACGAACATGACCTCTATTGGCCAACTGGGTCTCCACCTCTAGAACTGCCTCTATTTTTGACATTGCCTCTACCTAGTGGAGGTTGAGCCATCCTACCCACATGTCCATATGATGGAATGAAGTATGGGTGGAATGTGATATGCAGATCCACTTCTTTTTCAATTCCCCTTTCTTGTGTACTTGGACTTTGCTTTTTCTTTTCATTTTCTTTTATCTTTTCATTTTGTTCATTTTCTTTTTCTTTTGATTTTGCATTTGAATTTTGTCTAAGTTCACAAGGAAGGGTGTTTTAAGTAAGATAATAGGTCATATCCTCATAGATCTCAACCTCTCTAACTAAAAATAGCTTTTCATCCCCATTGACACTATACTCTATTCCATCTTTTCTGAACTTGATGCACTAATGAAGGGAGGATGGAACGATCTTGTTCTGATGTATCTAAGGCCTACCAAGCAAAGCAGTGATTGAAGTATTCAAATCAATGATGTAAAACTTGGCTTTAGTCTTCCAGTTACCAATCTCCAATGGTAACACTATAGAACCTAAAGCCCACTCACCTTGATCATTGAATCCTCTCAACATCATTCTATCTCCTCGGAGAGTAGAGATGTCGATCTTCAAATAGGCAAGGGTCTTTAGACTCATAATGTCCCAACCTTCTTTGGTTATGGTAGGATCACTTGTATCCCCAAGGATTATCCTAATGGAACTAGAAGGTTGTTCCATAAGGTATTCTTTTGGGATAAAGACTCGATCTTGAAATTGTGTTCAAGCCAGTCCTTGAATGTAAAGCAATCCTCCAAAATGTGGCCTAGCATACAGTGGTAAGGGTAAAAGTTTGGATCATGACTTTTTTCCTACTTCCTCTGGTCTTCTAGGCTCAGGTAGCTAAAAATCAGGTTTCTTTAAGAGATTCTTAAAGATTTTCCTAATTACCTCCCTCTTAAAAGAATAGGGTTTGCTTAACTTATCTAATAGAGTAGGTGGACCATAGCTACCTGGTGGACGGTATGCATGCCAATGCTGGTGGTGGTATCGTTGAGGCAGTGGCTATGCTGTCCGTGGAGGCTACAGTAGAAGCCGGTATGGCTACCTCGATTGTGGCAAAGGAGGTGGAGGCTATTGAGGTTATGATCTCTCGAACTGATCTCTAGCTGGATGCTTTCCTTTGTCAACCACTGCTATTACTCCAAGTTTTTTTCATAGACCTTTTGGGATTTCTGCTTGGACAACTGATCTGGAAAAGGCAACTATTTGGCCTCTCCTTATAGACTAGCCACCTTGTTGATTAGCTTCTCAAATGTCTTTATGGTGAAGCCCTTAAGCATGAAGGCAACCGGGCCATGGATATTCTTTAAAAGAATCTTAATGGCATGCTATTCAACTAGCTACAGTTCACACTTCATACTCAGGTTATACCATCAGAGAATATAATCAATAAGTGACTCACCGGAGTGTTGTTGTTCTACAATGAATCACTTATAGTAACCCTTTGCTGAGCTCCAGCAAATCTCTTAATGAAGAGTTGCTCTAGCTCAGAAAATATCTTAACTAATCCATTGAGAAGTTCAGCATACCAATCAAAAGTGATACCTGATAGGCTAATGATAAAGAGTTTGAAGAGTAAAGCATCACTGCCTCCTGCATTGCAACAACTGGCCCTGAAGTGAGCTATATGCTACCTCAAATTCCCACTGCCATCGAAGCTCTTGAAGGAAGGAGGCTCGAAACCCTTGGGGTACTGGATAGCATTGAATTCCTCTGGGTAGGGTCTACCCTTTGGAACTGATGATCTTCCCTAATCTTGAGCCAAAGCTTCCTTCACCTGTTGCTCAACCATTGATTTTAGATCTTTTTCATGTATGGAGGTACTTTCCACTACCTTCCTATATAGGCTAGCGCTACCTTGCTCAACAGGAGGTAGAGTCTTAACTAGGTCTAAGACGTGCACTAGCTCAAGCTAACTGACATCGACTGTACTAGGATGAACTGGATGGGCTTGTTTCTAAAGCACTAACACTGTTGCTAATAAGTCCTACAACTATTGCGTCATCCTATCAATCTGCTTGTCTTCCTACCTTAACTGCTATCAAAGGTGATGGGTTATTTTTATGATATCTTCTTGATCAACCTCATCACCTTCCATAGCCTGTTGATCCCTAAGAAGAGATCCTCTGGTTTCAACCATGTATACACCAACAAAATCTCCCATCAAGTCATCTTCACTGGGATCGAAGTTGACTCTATCTTCATCAGACCAGGCGTACCCAAATATCTCCTTCTTCTCCATAAAATAGTGTGCAACTATCTCATCTAAGGATCGATCTAACTCAGCAGGTACAAATAATTTGGGCTGACTGGTGTGATCGCTATCATGCATTAAGAGGCACCGGACCTCGCCTGTCACCAGGGAGTCAATCCTGTGCAGATTGTACTCATTAGAAGAATGATACTCCTGACTGATACTAGCTGTAATAAGGGTAACAATCCTAGGATGATCCTCTATCACTATTGTAACTGAACTATCCACTGTGATAATCGCCACCATGATCCATCAGGGGCGAGTTGGTGAAGTAATAACCATAATGCTTTGAGGTCACCACTCCTTCCGCACCACCTCTGGGGTAGAAGATCGAGCAAGAGAGCTCAGCCCTACCATAATGGGTGGTGTAGGAGAAGTAGGATCCCTTTGCCATAGCTGGATCACCAACAGGGTATATTTTTCCTCGGATGCATCCTTCATGGCCTTAGATAGAATGGGAGATGTTGAAACCTGCATTGGCGATGGCAGACATGGGATAGAGTGGTGGGGTGGAGACACCATCGACAGTCTGTGCACAAGGATTACCCTCCTATGGTGGCTGGTCCCCGTGAGAAAAATACTATTAGTATGGTTGGCGTGGGTAGCACTCCGAGCTAGAAAATCAACCAAAGCAAAAGCAGCTGACTGATGGCTGAACCTCCATCACTCTCTGCTAGTAATATGTGATGTATGGGCCTCACAGGCCCATTCCTAACGGATCTGCCTCCCTATGCTATGGGGGATAACAGAAGATCAAACTGGGTACCATACTCTGAGAATCTATATGCTCCACCCACCTAGCGTAGAATAGAGCGGAGGCTGACGTATGACCTCCTACTCCTAGAAACTGTTGGCTATAAGTGCACCACTGGAGGAGGTGATGAATGTATCCTCCTGGCATCCTCTCTGTCTGATTTTGAGAGATGATGAAACTGGTTTTCCGTAACCAGTGGTGAAGTGATCATGGGAAACTCATCCATGACTGATCAAGCTACTTCCTCTAGCTCTCTAGCTATCCAAGTGTGGAATCGTTTAATCATACAGTTCTTGTTCCTATGTTGGGTATGAGTAGAATGAGAGGAGTGTGAGCTAGATCCATACTCAAATGTCAGGGAGGCATCCCCTGAAACCAAGGGAGCCTTATCCTTGGAGGTATAGATGGTAGGGTGCTAGCCCACACCAAGGCAACATGGGCAACTCTAGGATGAACTGTAACTAGAACTGGTACTGTCGGTACTGCTGAAACTATAACACCTTGAGTTTGTGGTACTTCCACAACTTTCCTCTTCAGTGAGGATACATATGAATCAGATGGTACATCTATCCTGATGTCCGGCTTCTGCCCAGTCACCTTCTTCCTACTGACTGTGGTGAGGGGAAAGCCCTCACAAGTGATCCTGGCCCCCTCAAATCCCTGGCTGAAGTGGATCAAGTGGGTATGGTCTAGGCAAGGGAAGTCAGTCTGATCTAAAGCTAGATCCATACCGTGGGGGAAAGTAAAGACAAATTTCTGAGAACCTGCCATTGCACTGACTGTAGTAAACTCACACTGAATTGCACTACATTGCACTGACTGAAAAGAATCTGCAATGAGAAATGAATTTGCATTAATTTTTTGTCTCCATAGATTTTGAATTTTTGAATTTTAAAAATTTGAACCCACATCCAACAACTTGGAAGTGTTAAGTGGGGTTCAAATTGATTTAAGAAGATTGATTGAAAGAGGAATTTGAATATGAATCCAACATCAATAGATTTAAGTATGTTGAAATATAGATTCAAAATTTTTGATAGGATGCTTCCATAGGTTCATTATTGTTTTGAATTTGAATTTTTGTGATTTGGAGGACCCTTTCTTTTAACAAATTTAGGTATGTTAAAGTAAGGGTCAAATGATTTTGTTTTTTTTTTTGAATTTTTTGGAATCTCACTTACTTAGCAAATTTGGGTATGCCAAGTGAAGTAAAAGTAATTATTTCTTTTGAGAATTTTGTTTTGTTTTGATTTTTTTTTTTTTTTGGAAAATTTTAGAATTCTTACTTAGCAAATTTAGGTATGCTTAGTGAAGAATCCAAGTGTATTTTGTTTAATTTTTGAAAATAGGATTCTTAGCAAATTTAGGTATGCTAAGAAAATCCTAAGTATTTCATTTGTTTGGAATGTTTTGATTTTTGAAAAAGGTTGGATCCTTAGCAAATTTGGTATGCTAAGAGGATCCTAAGGTGCTTCATTTTGTTTTTGATATGTTTTGAAAGTGAAAATTTAACTTTAACAAATTTGGTATGCTAAAGATGAAGTCCCACTTAGTTTTATGAAATGGAAATTTCACTTAGCCAATTTGAGTATGCTAAATGAAATTCCAAATGGTGTGTTTAAAATTTTGATTTCATTTTTGGTTTTGAAAAATGGAAACTTCTCCTTAGCAAATTTGGTATGTTAAGGGAAGAAGTTCCAAAAAGATGTTTGAAAGTTTTGATTTTTGAGATTTGGAAGCTTTTCTTAACAAATTTGAGTGTGTTAAATAAAATTCCAAATATTATTTGAAAATTTTGAGATATGATTGTTGCTTTTGATTTTGGAAACTTTACTTAGCAAATTTGATTATGCTAAATGAAATTCCAAATGTATGTTTGAAATTTTTTTGAAATATGATTGTTGATTTTGATTTTGGATTTGGAAACTTCACTTAGCAAATTTGATTATGCTAAATGAAATTTCAAAAAAAAAAAATTTAAAATATGATTGTTGATTTTGATTTTGGATTTGGAAACTTCACTTAGCAAATTTGATTATGCTAAATGAAATTCCAAATGTATGTTTAAAATGTTTTTGAAATATGATCATTGATTTTTCCTTTTTTTTTTTTTTGAAAGGGGACCTCCATTCACCAAATTTAGGTATGTTGAATGGAGATCACTCTTATTTTTGAAATATAAAATTTTTGGGTGTGATTGTTGCTTTTTGAAAGGGAGGAATTCCAACTTAAAACATGTGTGGGATATGTTTAAGTAAGATTTCCTAAATGATATTTTATTTTTAGTTAGGAATGAAATCTTCATTTAATAAATTTATGTATATTAAATGAAGGTGTTCATGTGTGCTTTTTGAAAATTTTGATTTTATTTGGAAATGAATTTTCTATTCAATAAATATAAGTGTATTGAATAAAAGAATTCATGTGTGCTTTTTGAAAAGTTTAATTTTTGTTTAGAAATGAACTTTCCATTCAATAAGTGTGTGTATATTGAATAAAAGAATTCATTTGTACTTTTGAAAACTTTATGATTATGATAGTGATTTTTGGAAAAGATGATTGTTCATTTTATTTTGAAAATGAAGTCTTCATCAAAGTGAATTGAAAGAAGATATTCATTTGTTCTTTTGGTAAATGTCATTAATTTTATTTTTAAAAATCCCTACATGTAACAAATATGACAATTGTTAAATGAAGGTAATAAAATTTTATGCAAAATATTTTATTAAGTGCAATCTTGAAAAAGTGCTTTTGAAAAAGCAAAGTTCTTTATAAAAGGTTTATTATTTTAGGATGAACATTTCTGTATCATGAAAATGATAAGAAGGAAGTCTTTAAAAGATGTTTCCCTTTTATTTTAGATCTTTTCATTTTACCCATTAGAGAAACCAACGGGGGTTTTAAGACCAATAAGGAATGCGATCCTAAAACATAAAGATGTTGGCTAACTCAACTCAAGAATGAAATGAGCTAAGTACCAATAGAAAGAAGGATAGTCTTGGATTCATACTAAAGTACAAACCCACTATCGATACTCAAAGACAACGATCATTTATCAAAGATGGAGAGAGGAACCATCTCCAACAAAGTTGCCACAAAAATCTGTTGATTAATAAATCTCTTATAGGGAGTCACCTTTCGAATTAGTGGAGAAAAGAAAGAAAAGACCTTATAGAAATTCATCTTGGTAAGATGCCACGCAAATTCATAGATGTACTTATTCAGATAATCGGATACGTCATCAAGGAATAGAGTATTATCTTGAAAGACAAAAGTCACTACCCTTTAATGGAACCAATCACCTCAATAAGGACTCCTAAGGATGATGGGTCTACATATGTACCAGAGATTCTTCCCCTACTTTACATGGAAAAGTAAAGTAGAATTTATTTTAGATCATGTTCGTTAAGTTCCCTATAGGTGCAAGCCCCCATAGTTAATTGCATCCCCCTTAGCAAATCTATCGATTAAGGTAAATGATCATTGTCTCAGAAGATTTCAATAAGGAAAAACTATCGATCAATTGGTTTGTGTTTGAAGATCAAATGGAATCGATCAAAAGAGGGAGTTATTATTAAAGCCAAAATAGAAGATAAGTAGGAGATGCCCATGATGCTAGGAAACTTAACGAGCATCTTAAACTATCCTATAGTTGGGCTTTACATTTTAGAAATTGATATAGTTTGTTTGAGTTGCATTTTTGTTAGAATTTTAGAACTTAAGATTCCTTAACTCAAGATTAAGGAAATGCCTAAGAGGTGAGGAATTATGCTTATGGCCCACAAAAGGGAGAAGCAATCTTAGAACCTAAATCTAGGGAGATTTGATGAGGGCCAGAAGCACTATCTAAGGCAGAATGGGTGGTTTAGAAAACCACCCAACATCTTAGATTAATATTAGGCAAGTCTTTATGCTTGTGAAAAATAGCTAGGCTTTTTTTTATTTAGAAAGATACTAAGTCCTTAAACCCACTCCCTAAAGGACTAAATCATGTAAAGGGACATGCTTCAAGTGACCTAAATCTAATGCAATTTAAAATTTATTTTTTTTCATTTTGGACAATTATTTTTTAACTCAAGCTAATAGGATTTTTATGATTAATGCATGAGAAATCAAATTATTAGGCCAAATAAGCAAGAAGCGAGGAGGTGAGTTTCCACCATGGCTCTCAAAGGTCAAGCCAGGTTCTCTAGCAAAGGTGGAAGCCCTCCAATCAAGAGTGAAATAAGATGCATTTATGCATGATTTTATAAAGAAATGCTCATCCAGCTAAAGGGTTGTTAATTCTTTTATCTTGATTTTAAACCTAAGCTTTAGGAGATATTATGAGTTGTTTAGTTTTTTATTTGAATTGATAAGTTAGGTGAAATATTATTTTTTCCTAAAGAGCCTAATCCACATCCAGGCCGTACATAAAGCAAGGAAGAAACTAAGAAATTCTTGCCACTTAATGCTAAAGCTAAACAAATAATCAATTAAATTTATAAAGCTAATTGCAAAAAGAATAAATGGCGTTGTGGCACCATATACAAACCCAAAAATATCAAACAAGAGCTCTACTCTTATACAACCCAAACTACAAATGAATTAAATTACAATTTAAGTAAAGGAATTCATTATTATGGGGGTCTTCAAGCTTTATTCTTCTTTCTTCTTTCTTCTTTTGGTTCCTCCTTTGGAAGGTTGGAAGGTGGATGCTCCAAGGCTTCACATGGTGCATAAGATGGGATCTTATGTCTAATGTTCATCCTAATCCCCATAATAAATCATTCCAAAATCCTAATTATACAAGTTTTTCCATGAAAAGGAAAAGTAGAAATCTAACTAACACCTACAAAACAAAGGTTAGTTAAATCATACCACCCACATCCCAAGCATGTATATTGGACTTAGTACCCCCACATATGGGTGACTAAGTCCACCTGGCCTATGGATTATGCTTAGGGGTATAAAGAACCTGCAAACAAAAGTATTTATATTTTTATTTATGATAGCGCCCCTTAAGCAAATCCCCTGCTAAAAAGAATAGTTAGACTAAGAACGTGCTACCATTAATTCTACGAGCATACACCCTAACATCTAGTCTAAAACATATATCACAAAACAAACTAAACATTAAACCATGCACTGACCTAACATAAAGCTAGAAGTGGTAACTTAGGCTAACGTGTGTGCTTTGAAGGTTTGTGTGGTATGCTTAGCTATGGCTTTCCGTTCAAATTTTCTAAGTTTGAAGAACATGTTCAACTTAGAGGAGGGTTCCATTTAAGTTGTTTAATCATTTTGGGTTGATTTTATTTCATGTTTTGATTTGGTTTAAGTGAATCCTACAATTAATTACGAAGTTATGAAGAGAGAGAAAGAGAAGAGAACTTCTCTTAACTTCCCTAACCTTAAGTAATTTCTAAAGTGGATTCACATTTTAGTTTCATTTAGGTGAATGTTTTGATTACATCTTTTAATCAATCTTAAGTTTAGATAAACTATAAAGAAACATATTCAAAAATAAAGGCATTTTAATACTAAATAAAATGTATCAAAATTCACATAACACACATTACTTCATTTTTTTTCCCAACATATATAACATATATATACATGCAAATGAGAGTAGTTAACACACTTTATGATGCATGCTAAGTAATCCATTTAATAAATTTTAGAAGTTGAATATGCATGATTTTTCTTAAGTAGAAAAGGTTTTCCTTATCCAAAATTTCACATACATACATGAAAGTAAGAAAGCCATAAGTGAGTATAGCGCCATTGTTAACCAGAGGAGTAAGGTACAAGACCTACTAAGGGCTACTTAAAGCCTCGCAATCTCGAGGTTATCCAGACTAATATACCACTTTCCTTAAGTACAAACATGTATATAAAAGAAATGAAATAGATAAGAAAAATGCAAAAGTTGTTTAATGGATTCATTTTTGTTTATATAATTTATACATGCAAGTATAGGCAACCATTCTTAAGTGATAACATAAAGCTGAATAGGGTATAGAATTAAGTAAGTGTTGGATTCTTTTCAAATTAACCCTACATCTTACCAACTCCTATTCAAAACTATGCTAATATAAGAAAAAAAAAAGGAAACCTATGCTAAACATGACTTTATAATCTATCACATGCAAGCTTATAATTAAGAAATAAGTAGCACACTTTCAGATTTTGTGTTTGGTTTATGTATTTTGAAAATAATTTTGATTTAGAAGTGATAATAACCACTCATATTTTACTTTAGCCTACACTACACATTTGACATAAAGTAGATAATTTTATTTTAAAATTTGAAACATGAAATTATGAATGTATGAAATCACATGGCATACAATATAACATGTTGGGAAAGATCCAAAGCAATGAAAGCATGTAACAAACTCACTTCACTTAAATCCTAAAGAAATTCTTATAGAATAAGAAAATTTAGAATAGATCAAAGTGAATTTCAAAGTAATCCTTATTTAGTTTGAAGTTTGATTTAATTTTAAAAAAGTGAGATGAGTTTGCTGTTCTTATCTCATTTCCACATGTGTTTGATATTTTTGTTTAATTTTTATACAATTAGATTCATTTTTAAGCATTGATTAGGTTAAGATATGAATTAAGTAACTTAATTAACCTTTACCTACACCACCTTAGAAGAATTAACTAAATAATTATGATCCAATGAGATGACATAAAACCCACAAGGAATTTAAATTTGTAATGCACCTAATAATGAAAAGGCCTAATGCAATTTGGCTCACAATTAAAAGTTAATTAAGCTAAGGGGTTTAGCTTAAGTACTTTCAAAACATCCTTTCACACATATGAATTGGGTTTTAATTTTTTTAATTAAACTTAGGCTATTAAACACCTAAGCATCTACCCAAGGTAGATTAATTATGTTCTGGAACTTTTTAGAATTTTTGAAAATTGATTCAGGGTATAATTAATGAATTAATCCTTAATTAAGAAGAGATTAAGGAGAGAAGAGGGGGTTTAAGAAATAGCTTTGGGGAAATGCCCCAAAATTATTCCATGAACCCCCTACTTATTGAATCTAACCTTATTCAACCATAATCAGAGGGTAAAACCAATAATCATACCCTAATTATGCTTAATTACATGAGAAGGGTAATTAAGGAAGCCACATGCAATTACTCTAATCAAGCCTTCAATAAATCCAATAAAAATAGGGGAGGTGTAGAGGTCATCCCCTAAAACTTACCCAAGAAATTTTGGATTAATTAGAGGCCTAATCAAAGAATAATTAGCAAAATATACTTTCTAATAAAACTTAAATTTAGAGAAAACCATAATCAAAACTCATCAAAATTAATTTTAAAATGTTTTAGGTTTAATTTTTGATCCATAGGTTTTTATTTCATATTTTTTTGATTCTTCTATGAAGAGTTATGCATTTTTGAAGATCCATGGATTAATTAGGAATTAATAAAGCATTTTAATTAACCCCAACTAATCCCTAGCTCACGGCGCAATGCGTGGTGGCGGCGGTCAGTGCGCTTTACATGCATTGCACTGTGAGGGGACAACTTAAGTTGTCACCTCACAAAAGTGGCGGTGGCACATGCGCTTATATTCTCGGCCATCCGATCAAAGATCAGATGGCTAAAGATTCACCCATAGTTTATAAAGGATAAACTGATTACTAAATATGCTAAATAATCTCAGACATCCATTTAAAAGGCACGGATGGATGGCTGAGATGAACCAAGTTCTTCCCCTTGATCAACAAAGACTGTCCATGATCAAGGGGAATATCCAAGCTTGATCTAGCTTGGAATCACACAAAATTTAACCCACACCATCTAGAGACATAGAACGGCAAATCCAACGGCCAAAATTTGATGAGGTGAAAATTTCATTCACAAAGCTCCACACCACATTGAGTTTAGTGATAAAAAAATTTCATACCCCATCAGAGGTGATCATCAGTGCTCGAGATTGATGAGATAGCTTCGCCTAGTGGAGACGAAGCCCTATTTAAATTCCTAGGGCTTAGGATTGAGTTGATCAATCTACTTGCTTGGGCTTCAGCTTTGATCGAATTGGGCTCTTCCTGGCTGTGGGAACTCTAATAGAAGCTTAGGCAAGCTCAACTTAGCTCCTAGATGAAGTGTGCAACAACAATTGAAATGAGATGAAGTGTGGAGGAAGTTAGCAATTCACTCTACCTCCCCTATTTTTGCACTGTGCAAAATCATAAAAGAAGAATTCTAATCCCCTCTAAGAAGCTTGGGAGTGCTCTCTAATGATTGCTCTAGGTTCCTAGGTTTCAATCGATAGAGTGTGAATGAAAATTTCATTGAATTAGGGGGAGTAGATCTCCCCCTAAGGCAATCGGATGGCCGACACCTCCTTTGCCATTTTGATCCAATTGCTCAAATTAAAGAGGTTGTTTAGGCTATTTTGAGTGTGCACATGGTCGGTCTGATCCAAGGAATGGATTGCCAACTTCCCATGTTCTTGAATTGAGCTTAAGACAGAATTTGAAATTTCAAGTTTAGGCTAAGTGGTCGGGTTTGGTCTAGGGGCCAAATGAGCTGACCCAAACCCATTGGGATGGGTGCACCACTCATAACTAAGTTCCCTTGAGCTTTTACGAAAGCCTCAAGTGATTGTGAAGAGGGTATGACCAAATTACCCATGGGTTAGGCCAATATTTGTTCTATGGCCTAGGGGTAGGATGGTCATTTTGTTTTGTTTTTTACTTTGGACATGTTAGGTATGTGGAGAAACTAGGCTTGGCCAAGTTTCATTGGATTTGGAATCCATTTGATAGGGTTTTCTCATGTTGACCCATTTTGGTCAAAATGGATCAACTTGGGTCAAGTTGACCAATAGGTCAAATTGGGTCAAACTAAGGGTTGGGTCAAGTTCATATGACCATTTGAAATGTTTTGCTGGCTTTGGTTTGGTTTAATTTGGTATATATTTGATTTTGTCTCATATGACTTCATTTAGGTCAAATGGGTCAAGTTCACCTATTTGACCCATTTGACCTATTTGAGGTAGGTCAAGGGTAGGTATAGGTTAGGTTAGTCATATGGAGTGGATTGGTATCTTTGTTTCCAATCAATTTGAGTTAAGTTCAATTTTGGCTCAACATCCCTTTAGGTTATGAGGTCAAGGTCAATTGGGCTAGGTCAAGTTGGCTTAAAGTCTTTCAAGTTCCACAAGTGATTTGGAAACTTGACCCATTGGTTTGGATCAATTTGGCTTAGATCAAGTTTGACTCATTTTAACCCTTTGGGTCAAAATGGGTCAACTTTGGGCTAATTGGGTTAGGCTAGGCTCAAATATTGTCTTCGTCAAGTTCAAACATAGGTCAAGAGTGAACTTAGATAAATGACTTCAATCAATTTGGCCTATGATAGATTTTAGCTATGTAAGGTTTCATTTTAGATTAAGTGTTGACTTGGTCAACCCTTAGGTTTTACTTAGTTTGACCAAATTTGATCGATTGATCATCCCATGATGATTGTTGATCATGATGAGAGGGATATATAAGTTTGGTTCAATCCAATTTGGTTAGGGATCAAAAGTTGGCTCATAAGGGTACTTTAGGTCACTTTGGGTCATGTGAGCCAAAGTGGGTCAAATGTCTTGGTCAAATTGGTTGATCTTGTATATGGACTCATCATTGAAATATAAATCCATTTACAAGTGGTTTGAAGTCAAAAGGATTTTGATCCCTTTGAAAATTTCATATTCAAAGGAAGAATATGAAAGGGTTTTGGGTTTGATTTTTGATTTGGGTTTTGATTGAATGATTGAAGTTTGGATTTATGAGCTCATGAATGTAAGGTTGATTAAATCATGAAGAAAATCAAGAGTTTGGCTTGATTTGGAATTGATTTGGCTAAGTTCAAGATTTTGACTTGAAAGGCTTAGATTTGATTTTGAGTAGATTTTAGTTTGATTTTTGGAATTGGTTTTGATTCTTTGGATTTATATTTCATTTATATATGTGAATATAAATGAGAATATAAATGGATCATGAGAAAATTTCAAGGATTTGAAGTGGTTTAATCATGATTTGGGATAAATCCATTAAAGGGAATTTAAAAGATTTAAGAAAAATTTTAAATTGAAATTTAATTTTTTTTTTTTTTGAATTGGATTGGATTGATCTAGATTTATACTTCATTTATATATGAGAACATAAATGAGAATAAAAATAACTTTTGAGAAAATCCCATGAATTTTAATAGGTTTGATCAAAGTTTAGGTTAAATCCATTAATGGAAAATTAAGGGATTTAAGGAAATTTCAAGGATGTTAAATTTGGAATTTAATTTGAGGGTTTGATTTGATTTATTTATATTTATATTTTATTTATATATGAGAATATAAATAATTTTTGAGAAAATCCCATGAATTTGAATAGGTTTGATCAAGGTTTAGGGTTGATTTTGGATAAGTCCTTTAATGAAACATTAAAGGAACTTAAGAAAATTTTCATGAATTTATTTAAAATTTTGAATTTAATTTGATGGGTTTGAATTTATATTTCATTTATATATGAGAATATAAATGAGAAGATAAATTAATTCTGAGAAAATCTCAAAGGTTTGAATCACAATTTTGGCTAAGTCCTTAAGAAAAGGTTAAGGACTTAGAAAATTTGAACTTGAGAATTTTTGATGGATTTTGATCATGGGTTTCAATCATAGCTTTCAATCATGGATTTCAATCATAGGGAGTTGATTTGAATTTGGAGAAAATCAATTAAGATTGATTTGGAGTTTGACTTGAAGGAAAGAAAGTGAGGAAAGGTTTAAGCTAAGGGTAGGAATGTTTTCCTAACACTCCTAAGACATGACCTATTCCTATGGCCAACTCTTCTTAAGTATTCTAGGGCTAGGTTGAGTGTCTACCTAATCACTTGATGTGTCTTGAGATTAAGGAACTCTTAAAGTCTAAGAGAAGTCCTATGTCTAAGATGGAGGGGTTGAGAGCTCATTCTAAAAATGATGCAACAAGAAAATAACACTTGCTGAAATTCATTCCTATGCACTTCCATGTCATGAATTAAAAAAGGATCTTTATATTACATATATAAACCAAAATCAAACAAACAAACATAAATCTTTTGCATGATTCTTCATCCAATTGCATTCATTTTGTACTTACACATGAATTTAAGAAATGAGGTATATTAGTTTAGACATCCTGGGGCGCGAGGCTTTAAGTAGTCCTAAGAAGGTCTTGAACCTTATGCCATTAGTGTAGAAAATAATAGCGTCGTACTCACTTATGTCTTTCATACATGTAAATGTGCATTTGATTAATGGATAAAATAAACCCCTTCTTTTCTACTTAACAAAACCATGCATCATAAAAATATCCAAAAATTTTAAGCAGTATCTCTTAGCATTCATCATTAAGGTGTGCTAAATATTTGCATTGCATGTATAGATATGCTTATGATCATTTCATATGCATGATACACATATTAGAAAGAGATAAATGGTTGTGTGTTCCGTAATAGTAATTCACTTTAATTAATCCTAAAATGCCTTTCTTATTGAATAAGTTTATTTAGAGCAAATCTAAACTTAGGATTAATTAAAACACATAATAAAACATTCACTAAAGAAAAATAACTAATGAATTTACCTTAGAAATTACTTAAGGTATGGAGGAAAGAGAAGTTCTCTTCTCTTTTTCTCTCTTTACAACACTTAGTAATTAAGTGTAGGTTCATTCAAACCAAATCAAATCTTTAAATAAAATTAACAAATTAACGAAATCACTTAAATGAAACCACCCTCTAAGTTGAACCCTTCATACCTAGAAAACTCTAACGTTAAAGCCTAGCTAAGACCTACCACACAAGCCTTAAATGGCACACACATTAGGCTAAGTCGCCATTTCTAGCTCTATGTTAGGGTGGTGTATGGTTTGATGCCTGATTTTATTTTGTGATGTAATGCCATAGACTAAATGTTAGGGTGTATGTGCATAGACGGGATGGTAAGATGATCTTAGTCTAATCATTGTCTTCTATAGGGGATTGTGCTTAAGGGGCACTATAATAAAATATAAATACTTTTGTTGTGCATGTTGCTTATACCCCTAAGCATAATCCAAAAATAGGCCATGTGCACTTAATTACCCGTGTGTGGGGACCTAAGTCTAATTTATTCATATACATGCTTGGGATTGTGTGGTTTGTTTAGCTAATCTCTATTATGTAGGTTTTAGTTAGATTTACTTTTCCCATTTTCATGTAATTTTGTAAATAGGATTTGGAATGAATGTTATGGGGGAAGTGGAGGTCAACATTGGTCATAAGACTATGTCTTATGTTCCATGTGAAGCCTTGGAGCCAACTACATCTCAACTAACCAAAAGAAGGAAAGAATAAAGAAAAGAAGGAATGAAGAAAAGAAGAAAGAAGAATGAAGAATGAAGACCACCATAACATGAATTCTTTCTAAATTGTAATTATTCATTTGTAATCTAGGTTGTATAAGGGTAGAGCTTGACTACCCACATTTCTTTTCGGGTTTGTGTGGTGAAGCTAACCACAAAGGCCTTTTATTCTTTTATGCTAGCTTTATAAATTTTTTGATGTTTTTTTAGCTTGTGCATTAAGATGGCATATTTTTCCTAGTTTCTTCCTTGCTTTGATGAATGGCCTGGATGTGATTAGGCTCCTAGGGAAAAATAAATTTTCTATCTAATTAATCAACTCAAAATTAAAAATTAACAACTCATAATCTTACCTAAAGCCTAGGTTATAAATCAAGATAAAAGATTTAGCAACCCCTTAGCTAGATGTTGTATGTCTCACATCATGCATAAAAAGCAGCTTGCTTCACTCTTGCTTATGGAGAGCTTCCACCTTTGCCAGAGAACTTATCTTGACCATTCAAAGCCATGTTGGAAACACACCTCCTTCTTGCTGATTTTGGACCATAACCAATTTCTTATGCATTAGGCATACGAATCCCATAGCATGTATCAAACGAATTGTCCAAAAATGAAAATAAAACTTAACAAAATTTTGTATTAGATTTAAGTCATTATTCATGCCCTACATGATCTAGTTTCTTAGAGAGTGTGGTTAAGGACTTAGTCTCTTTCTAAATAAACAACAACTTAGCTATCTTGTGATAGCATAAGACTTGTCTACATGTATTTAAAATCATAGGAGGAGTTAGTTGGCAGCCACCCCCAGGCAGTTGTAAGTCCAACAATCGGATAGTTTTTCCTCTCTTGTGGAGGTAAACCATATGCCCATTTTTGCCTTAGATTTAGGTCATGCTTTGGCCCTCGCCAAAATTCCCTAGATTTAGGATCTGAGGTTGTTTCTTCTCTTTGCAGGCTACAAGCATAAATCCTCACCTCTTAGGCATTTTTATGATCTTGTATCATGGAATTATAAGTCTTAGATTTCTAATAAAAATTCAACTCAAATAAATAATTATCTTCAAATTCAAAAATATAAAGCCTAACCATAGGATAGTTTTAGATGCTCGCTAGGTCTCCTAGCATCATGAGCATCCCGTACTTATTTCCCTTTAATTTTGATAATAACTCCCTCCTTTTGATCAATCCCACTTGATCTTCCAAAAATAACCAATTCATTGATAGTCCTATCTTTGAAATCTTTGGACACAATGATTATTTACCTTAATCAAGAGTATTCTTAAGGATCTCATTCTTTAAGATGTAATTAACTATGGGGGCTTGCTTCCATAGAAATCTTAACGAACCCAGTTTAACATAAACCCCTACTTTACTTTTCCATGTAAAGTAGGGGAAGAATCTCTGGTATATCTGAAGACTCATTATCCTTAGGAGTCCTTATTAAGGTGATTTGGTCCATTATAGGATGGTGACTTCTATCTCTCAAGATAGTACATCATTCCTCAATGTCATACAAGATCACCCTAATAAGAACATTTGCGGATCTACATGGTGTCCAACAAAGAAGAAGTTTTATTTTTGTCTTCATTTAATCCATTTTTTAGATGAAGAGAAGAAATAAAAAAATTCATCACAGATTTTTCTAGCAACTCCGCTGGGGAAGGTTCCTCTCTCCATCTTTGGTAAATGATTGTTGTCTCCAAGTATCGATAGTGGATTTATACTTTGTATAAGTCTAAGACTATACTTCTCATACATAGTTTATTTTGCTAGACCTCACTGTGGTTCTTAAAACCCCTGTTGAGTTTCCTAATAGGTGAAAATAAAAAATTTAATAAAATAAATAACTAAAGACTTCTTTCGTACCATTTCTATGGCAAGGTAAGGTTCATTCCAAAAAATAAAGAAAAATAAATCCTTTATAAAAACATCAATTTCCAAAAAGCTCTTTTTCAAAATGCACATAATAAAATATTTGCACCAAAATTTTCATAAATCAACCTCGTTTAACAATCTTCATGATTGTTATATGTAGGTTTTTTTTAAAAATCAAAATCAATAATCATTCTTTCAAAAAGCATAAATGAACATCCTCAATCAATTTATTGAATGAAGATTTTAATTTTTTTTAAAAACAAAATCAACAATCATCTTTTCAAAATAAAATCCAAAATCTTATTTTTTCCAAAAGCACCAATGAACATCCTCATTCAATTTATTGAATGATGATTTTATTTTTAAAACAAAATCAATAATCATCTTTTCAAAAATAAAATCCAAAATTATTTTCAAAAAAAAATGAACATTCTCATTCAATTTATTGAATGAAGATTTCATTTTAAAATAAAATCAACAATCATCTTTTCAAAATAAAATCCAAAATCATATTTTCCAAAAGCACAAATGAACTTCCTCATTCAATTTATTGAATGGAGAATTCATTTTTAAAATAAAATCAACAATCATATTTTCCAAAATAAAATCCAAAATCATATTTTTTTTCAAAAGCACAAATTAACATCTTCATTCAATTTATTGAATGAAGATTTTATTTTTAAAACAAATTCAACAATCATCTTTTCAAAAATAAAATCCAAAATCATATTTTTTTTCATAAGCACAAATGAACATTCTCATTCAATTTATTGAATGAAGATTTCATTTTTAAAACAAAATAAACAATCAGCTTTTCAAAAATAAAATGCAAAATCATATTTTCAAAATGCACAAATGAACATCCTCATTCAATTTATTGAATCAAGATTTCATTTTCAAAACAAAATCAACAATCATTTTTTCCAAAATAAAATCAACAATTATCTTTACAAAATAAAATCAACAATTATCTTTTCAAAAACAAAATCAATAATCATCTTTTCAAAACTAAAATCAACAATCATCTCTTCAAAAACAAAATCAATAATCATCTTTTCAAAAATAAAACACCTTTGGATCTTTCATTTAGAAAACCCAAATTTGCTAAGCGAAGATCCTCTTTTCAAAATCAAAATCAAAACATCAAAATCAGAAACACATTTGAACTTTATTTAGCATACACAAATTTGCTAAGTAAAGTTCTCATTTTTGAAAAATCAAAACACATTTGGATCCCTCATTTAGCATACCCAAATTTTCTAAATGAATATCCTCTTTTTGAAAATTAAAAATTGAACACACATGGATCCTTTATTTAGCATACCTAAATTTTCTAAGTAAAGAATCCTCTTTTCAAAATCAAAAATCAAACACATTTGGATTCTTCATTTAGCATACCCAAATTTTCTAAGTAAAGAATTCTCTTTTCAAAAGTAAAAATAAAACACATTTGGATTCTTCATTTAGCATACCCAAATTTGCTAAGTGCAGATCCTCTTTTCAAAAAATTAAAACATCAAAACATGAAGCACATTTGGATTCTTCATTTAGCATACCCAAATTTGCTAAATGAAGATCCTCTTTTCAAAAATTAAAAAATCAAACTCATTTTTGATTCTTCATTTAGCATACCCAAATTTGTTAAATGAAGATCCTCTTTTCAAAAATTAAAAAATCAAACACATTTGGATTCTTCAATTAGCATACCCAAATTTGCTAAGTGAAGATCCTCTTATCAAAAAATAAAAACATCAAAACATGAAACACATTTGGATTCTTCATTTAGCATACCCAAATTTGCTAAATAAAGATACTCTTTTTAAAAATTAAAAATCAAACACATTTAGAATCTTCATTTAGCATACCCAAATTTGCTAAATGAAGATCCTCTTTTCAAAAATTAAAAATCAAACACATTTGGACTCTTCATTTAGCATGCTCAAATTTGCTAAGTGAAGATTCTCTTTTCAAAAAAATCAAAATATCAAAATATGAAATACATTTAGATTCTTCATTTAGCATACCCAAATTTGCTAAATAAAGATCCTCTTTTCAAAAATTAAAAATCAAACACATTTGAATTCTTCATTTAGCATACCCAAATTTGCTTAATGAAGATCCTCTTTTCAAAAATTAAAAATCAAACACATTTGGATTCTTCATTTAGCATACCTAAATTTGCTAAGTGAGGATCCTCTTTTCAAAAAAAATCAAAACATCAAAAATCAAAACACATTTGGATCCCTCATTTAACATACCCAAATTTGCTAAATGAAGATCCACTTTTAAAAATCAAAAATGAAACAACATTTGGATCTTCTATTTAGCATACCCAAATTTGCTAAGTGAATATCCTCTTTTCAAAATCAAAATCACAAAAATCAAACACACTTGGATTCTTCACTTAGCATACATAAATTTGCCAAGTGATGATCCTCTTTTCAAAAAAAAAAATCAAAAAATCAAAATCAAATCATCAAAAACAAAACACACTTAGATCCTTCATTTAGTATATCCAAATTTGGTAAGTGAAGATCCTCTTTTCAAAATAAAAAAAACTCAAATAACATTTGGATTCTTCATTTAGCATACCCAAAATTACTAAGGGAAGATCCTCTTTTCAAAAATCAAGAATCAAAATCAAAAATCAAAAATCAAACAACATTTGGATTTATCATTTAGCATACCCAATTTTGCTAAGTGAAGATCCATTTTTCAAAAATCAAGAAAAAAAAATCAAACACAGTTGGATTCCTCATTTAGTATACCTAAATTTGCCAAGTAAAGAATTTTCTTTTCAAAAACTATCAAAATAAAACACATTTGGATCCTTTATTTAGTATACACAAATTTGCTAAGTAAAGATCCACTTTTCAAAAATAACAAAACACTTGGATTCTTCATTTAGCATACCCAAATTTTCTAAATAAAGATTCCATTTTCAAATTCACACATGATTCACATACAAGAAACAAGCAAAAGAAGAAGAAAATTATTTTCAAATACCTCACCTAACATACCCAAATTTGCTGAGTAAATTCTAAAATCATAAATCAAAACAAAATCAATTGACCCCTTACTTAAACATACTCAAATTTGTTAAATAAAGTTTCCTCAAACATAAAAGTCAAATTCAAATTTGAACCAATGGATGTATCAATCTCTTCAAAATATTTGAACCAATTTCCAACATACACAAATTTGTTTAAAATAGTTTCTAAATTCAAAAAAATCCCCTCCTGAATTCTAAATTTAAAAAAAAAATCTCTCTCCTAAAATCAAAGAGCCCCACTTAACATATCCAAATTATTGAGTGTGGGTTCAAATTCTAAAATAAAAGCAAATCGATTAGGGTTTATTTTCCAAAATTGTAGAAGTTCAACCTAATTTCCAGAGTTCCTAAATGATAGCCTAGAAGGTGGTTTACTTTTCTTTGGGATGAATTTGGCCTTGGATCTCACCTCACACGTGACACTTCACCCACCTCATTCATTTCAGGTTTTGAGGGCTAGAATCACTTGAGGGGACCACCTCACAACCATCGCCAGGCGCATGATTGGGCGTAAGATCATCCAAGTTAAGATGTCGGACTGGTTTCCCTCACAAGAGAGGTTGTGGCGTCACCGTTAGCTGCCGCTGCACTGGTTCCCTCGCCTGATTTGCTAGATCCACTCATTCTTCCAAAGGGAAGGCTACCCTATCTTTGTGGATAGTCTCACTTAAGGTAGGGTCTAGTTCTCATGCTATCCCTCAGAGATGTCGCAGATCAAGCGACATCACCACATAGCCATGGAGCTAGGTAGTTTCTATTCTGCAGCAGAGGAGTTACCTAGGATAGTGTCTCTTATCACAAAAAAGTTTCACCCCTCTCAGATAGGAAGATATTAAGGATCTAGTTTCACCTCTACCCCAGCTTAATTTTAAGGCTCTTATCAAGGAGAAGGTCTATGCCTTAGACGCACCAAGTTGAGCTTATGGATGAAGTTCGGATCAATTTGATTTTATTCCATCCCTCACAAGAGGGGAGCACATCCACAGAGAGGGCTGGGAGGCGGGCACGTCAAAGTTACGAGAGAGACATAGAAGGGGAGCTCCTACACAGAGAGAGTCAGTGGTGCCTCCACCACACTGCTCTACTCCACACCCACCATCTCCAGTACAAGTTCCATCATCCACAGTTCTAGAAAAATCCATGAAGGTTGCATCCATGGAAATGAGAGCCCCACTGGTGATCCAAGATCTCACCCCATCTAAACCATGACACAGGTATTATCCAACCAACCTCATTTAGGTGAAGAGGGATTAGCGACCACACAACATTATAGTTGTGCCATCACCACCACCACCGCAGCAAACTATGGAGATAATAGAAATTGAGGGAGGAGGAGATAGTTAGTCCCCCTTAAGAGTACCACTCCAAATCTAGTGATAGCTGGAACATGTATCCTAGCATAGTCCCTCTACAGGGAAGTTAGATGTCTCCTATTCATGATAATGATCCTACACCATCATTTTTATACCCATTAAGTTGGATCGATCCTGATGACATATATTGGGAAGCTCCATCTAAAGGAGGAAGGAAATTCTAGGATGCCCCTCTCATCTTGAGGGATGAGAAGGTGTTTACCCAAAGGAGAGGATGACTCCAGGATTGGAGGATCTGTGAGGAAGCAAGATCAACCAGGGTTCTTCTATCACAAGACAGGCAGCCAGTTTCTTCCAGCAGATGAGGCAGCCAACTCCAAAAATAAAAGACATAAAATGGGATGGTGAGCCTCAAGAAGATCTCTTGAGAGAGTGAGTGGCTCAAGAATCCAGCCATGGCCCAGAGGAATTGATGCTATCATTTTATGCCACCTTCTTTGATGGTAGTAAAACCCACGCGCACATTACCCCATCTTTGTCAACTTAGCTGCAATAGCCTTCATACTGCTGAGCGCTGAGCAACTTAATTTTAGCAGGTTTGTTGGAGCTTTGCAAAGAAGTGACTCGTAGGCTCAATAACACCCGTGACTCCTTGATTATATTCTCGAGAATAATTTGAGAAATGCAAACCATCCAAACAAAGCCATTGAAATTTTACTAAAGAATATTCATCCGGCCTTCATGCTCAAAGGTTTTACGGGAATCAACAAGCAATACAAGGAGAAACCAAATAGTTGCCTTTTAGATCAATCACAAAGCCAAAAAAGCTTATGAGAAGCAAGGCAGAGTGTTGTGGACAAGGGAAGCAACCAATTAGAGATTAGCATGAGAGACCTCATGCTCCACAGCCGTCACTTCCATCTCCTCAACCACCACCGAGGCCATCCTACCGGCCATCACAGCAGCCTCCACGGCCTTCGTAGCCTTCTCCTCAGCCATACTCATAGTAGTGGTACACATACCTGTAACCAAGTAGCTACCATCCACCTACTCTTTTGGATAAACTAGATAAATCTTATTCATTTAAGAGAGAGGTAATCAGGAAAATCTTTAAGAAACTCAAAGATGAGCATAAAGAAGTGGGACATGAGCAATGATCCTAACTTTACCCCTACCAGCATGCTAGGCCATGTTTTGGAGGATTTTACATTCAAGGACCGGCTTGAGCATACAAGACAGATTACCATTATCCCAAAGGAATACCTTGTGGAACAACCATCCAATTATGTTAGGGTAATCCTTGGGGATACATGTGATCCTCTCAAAACTAAAAAAAGTTAGGATATCTCCTTATCCTGAACCTCAAAAAGATTGTGTCAAAAATCAAAAAACTTTCCTTGCAAGTGCCTGAGGTAGCTCAAACCTCCAACATCAAGGAAGGTTTACAAGTTTCTAAAGATAAATTGGGGAAAGTGAGAGATCGACAGCAACAGCCCACACTTGCCTGGGATAGCCAAGTAGCGTAACCACCAACTGAGCCTAGTTTCCATTCCATTGTTGCAGCTACTACTTCAATAAGCACTTCTACTTGAGCTAGCTCTTCATCTAGTAGACATCTTGTATTAGCGGATGAGGGCATCAAATCCCTCGCCCCTCTTACTTTACTTAATTTCTACTACGTACCTCCGTCAAAATCTAATAAATCATGGAATAAAGATAGTTTGAATTACATTTGTAATGGGTTATCTAATTCTAATCTCTTAGAAAAATCTCCAAGTCTAAATAATAATTATAACAACTTTGATCTTCTTCTTTCTAATTCAGATTTAGACTTTCCTTATCTGAATACTATGGGTTCACCTCTTGAGATAGATTAGGAATCATTTGATTTTGAGGGTCCTATAGGAGAAGCTATAGATGAGCCTGATGAGTAGGTAGAATCTTCCACTAACCTGCCATAAGAGATCACCGAAGTCAACCACCGTAGTGGCAAGGTTTTACCTCCTAGGGCAACACCTCAAGATAAGGGAAAATAAATCATTGGTACTAATGAGTAAGAAGCCCCTCCAAAGAATGCTCCACCCATGGATGTGCTTGTGGAGGATCATCCTAGAGTGGATTACAATGTCTTCGCTCACCAAAGAAAGTTTCCATCTAAGTTAAGAATATATGATGCTCTTATCTTATCCAAAGAGATGAGGGAATCACTAATCAAGGCTCTTCTTGATTTAGAGATATACTTAGCTTAGCTGACTGCTATTGGAGAGGAGGCATATTATTGTAGAGAAGCCAAAGGAGTCACTTTCGCAGATGAAGACCTTCATCTAGGGGACATGGAGCACAACCATCCCCTCTAAATTATAGTGGATATGGGCAGATTTAGACTTTTTAGGATTCTTATTGATCCAAGTATATTGGTGAACATTATGAGTCTAAAGACCTATTTGAGGATCACACACTGAGAATGATGAGAGATTCAATGAACAAGGCTTTTAGGTTTCATAGTGTTACCTTTGGAAATTGGTGACTTGAAGACTAAAGCCAAGTTCTATATCATTTATTAGAATACTTCATTCACTACTTTGCTCGATAGGCCTTGGAAACACTAAAATAAGATGATTCCATCCTCCCTTCATTAGTGCATCAAGTTTAGAAGGGATGGAATTGAATACTGTATCAAAGGAGATGAAAAGCCATTTTCATCCTAGTTAAGAAGAAGAATGGCCAAATTCACATATGCATTGATTACAGGGACATAAATAAGGCATTTTCTAAGGATGAGTTTCCTCTTTCTATACCAGAATTAAAGGTGGACATCACCTCATCTTATGCAATTTTTTCCTTCATGGATGGGTCATCTGGCTACAACCAAATTAAGATAGCCCTCGAGGATGAAAGAAACACTACTTTTTGAACCCCGATCGGAATCTATTGTTATAAGGTCATGCCTTTCGGCCTTAAAAATGTTATTGCTACATACCAATGGGCCATGACTCAGATCTTCAATAAACTCATTCACCATCAAGTTGAATGCTATATAGATGATCTAGTAGTAAAAAGTAAAAAAAAAGGAAGACCATCTCTTTGGCTTGAGAGTAGTTTTTGAACGGTTAAGATAATATAACCTCAAAATGAATCCCCTGAAGTGTGCATTTGGTGTAGCTTCGAGGAAGTTCCTTAGGTTTGTTTTCTAACATCAAGGAATAGAGATAGATCTAGAAAAGATCAAAGGTATTTTAAAAATGCTACCACCTAAAAGTTTAACTCAACTCAGATCATTCCAAATGCGTTCGGTGTATCTAAGACGCTTTATCTCCAACCTATCGAAGATGGTTATTTTAGCACTTGTCAAAAGGATGCCAAGTTCGTGGGATGACAAGTGCCAACATGCCTTTGAAGATATCAAGCAATTTTGATGAAGCCACCAGAAGGCACCTATCCCTAGCACCCCTTACCTCTACACCGCATTGATGACTCTCTTGATGCTTTATTGGCTCAAACCAATGGCAAAGGGAAGGAGAGTGCTCTCTACTACATCAGCCATCTTCTGCTCTATATTGAAGCAAACTACTCACCTATTGAGAAAGATTGCCTAGCTTTAATCTTTGCATCCCAAAAGCTACGACACTATATGTTTTCTCATAAGGTGAACTTGATTTCAAGAACCAATCCACTGTGATATCTCATGACATGTCCAATGCTATCTGGACAGCTGGCATGTTGATCCATGATTCTCTCACAATTTGATATCACATTCGTACCCCTCTGTGCAGTGAAAGGACAAGCACTAGCGGATTTCTTAGCAACACACCCACTGTCTTCTGATTTCCTTCTTAGTGATGATCTCCCTGATGAACAAATCATGAACTTAGGGGAGGTTGATAATCACCATTGGGAGATGTATTTTGATGGTGTGACTTCCTTTCATAAAGAATAAGAACCATGATATACTCTTCCTAGAAAGGCAGGGGAAGGAATAGTTCTCTTAACTCTAGACTGTGATGTTATGAGATTCTCATACTATCTCTCCAATCTATGCACCAATAATGAAGCCGAGTATAAGGCTTTGATTGCAGGTCTGGAGTTAGCCATTACATTATGTGTCAAGAGCATCAACATCTTTAGGGATTCTCAACTACTCATCAACCAGATTATTAGATCCTACAAGGTTCTCAAACCTAAGCTTCGTCACTACCACGAGTATACCATGAAGTTGTTGGCTCATATCATTGAGGTCACCATCTACAAGGTCCCTCGAGGAGAGAATGTAGTAGCATATTCTTTGGTCAAACTTGTCAAGGAATTGATATGTCCAGAAGATGAGCCCATTTCAATAAGGGTCCAAAATAGATAATTCCTATCCCTTATTGATGCTGAACTCATTGGGAGAATTTCTCTTGAAGGAGAGGTTGTCATTGCCAACAAAGATGACGAGCTGGATTGGAGGCAACCATTCATAGATTATTTGAACACCAAAAAACTATCTCAAGAGAAATCATAAGCCCATCAGATGAAGTAGAGAGCTCTCTCCTATGCTCTCATGGATAACACCTTATACCGATGATCTTTAGATCAAATATGGTTATTCAATTTGGACAAACATAAAGCCCATAGGATCTTGACTGAGGTACACTCAAGTATATACAGAGCGCACTAATCTGGTCTGAAGATGAAAGAAAAGATCAACAGACTAGGATACTACTGGCCTTCGATGATTACAAATTACATGAATGTGGCTAGGAGATGCCATCAATGTTAAGTACACAGTGTGGTTCTACATCAACCACCCAACATTCTACATCCTACATTGGCTTCATGGTCATTTGAGTGTTAGGGCACCGACATTGTGGGTCTTATCTCCCTCCTTCTTCCATGGGTCATCGATTCATTCTAGCTACCACTGACTACTTTTCCAAGTGGGCAGAGGCAATCCCACTCAGAGAGGTCATACCAAGATGTGCTCCAGTATGTTGGGTGCCAATGAATTATCCGATAATGGTACTACATTCAAGAGCACCAAGATCAATAACTTTGCTAGAAGATATGGTATAGATTGGAGATACTCCACCATCTACTCCCCCAAGGCAAATGGCCTAGCAGAAGCATTCAACAAAACTCTCATCCAGATACTAAAGAAGATGCTCAATGGCAATAAGCGTGGGAGGTGAAGCTTAGTTTGCACCATACAGAACTCCAACTCTATCTATTCTCCTTAGTGTGGGTCAAACCTTTAAGTTCAACAACCATCACTAAGGATAGCATTAGGTACCAAAATCACTACAGAGTAGACTACTAAGTTGTAGGTAGAAGAGCTCAAAAGTTTGGAGGAGAGATGCCTGCAAGAGTGACAAAACCTCAAGTTATACAAAACCAAAATGATTCAAGCTAACAACAAGTTGGCCCACCCTAGATCTTTTCAATTATGAGATCTTATTTTAGTTCTAAGGAGACCAATTATTGCTCGTCGAAATATGGGAGGCAAGTTTGAACCCACTTGGGAAGGCCCTTTTGTTATAGAGAAGGCCTACCAAGCAGGATCTTATCAGCTTATTTATTATAATGGGAAACATTTTATGCTTCCAATTAATGAGCTCTATTTGATGAAATATTACCCATAAAATCATGCTTGAGAATAATTATCCACAAAATAACAAAAATTTCATTCCAATTCATCAAAATCTTCTCTTTATTTGAAGCATTGTTTGCTTGTTTATGAATCTGCCATGACGTGTTTAAGATAGGTGTAAGAGAACCCAAGAGGCACCATATCCCTCTTTCATAACATGAACATAATCAAACACAATTTCCTAGTGCTACTAGAATAGGTGTGAGAGAACCCAAGAGGCATCGTATTTTGATTAGCACAACTAAGTTAGGTGTAAGAGAACCCAAGCAGTATTTTTTCTTAGTGGGATCACAACTTCCTTTCATGGCACCATTTTATCAATTCCCTAGTGTGTTTTAGGATAGGTGTGAGAGAACCCAAGAGGCATCATATTCCTTCTAACACAAACACAAATAAAAATAAACATAAATCCTTTATCTCCAATTATTTTGATGTGGGAGCAAGCCCCTATGGCACTCACTCATTAGCTACTTTAAGTCGGGATGATATGCTACCTTGCTAGCCTCTCACTCAAGTGGTCACTTATATGGCAGATGTGAGTCCCCGTGGTTTCTTCCTAACATGACCATTACAAACCAATGAGCACCTTGTTAGTTTGGTAGGCTTCACTGCCCAGCCAGTATGCTACATCATATTGATTCTGTTTAAGAAGATGTGAGTCTCAATGCTTTCTTCTTGAACTAACCATCTTGCACAAACTAGGTCGAGTATATTTGAGGTTTATGGTAAGTCCCCCAGTGGCTCCTTTCCTCTTGACTACTTTTCAGTTGATATAAGTCTCCTAATGGCATTCACTCAGTAGTCTCCCTAGGTTGGATAGCACTTGTCGAGCTGAAGACATACTATCCCGATAATCAATTTCATTGTTGGAGGATGTGAGTCCCAATGCTTTCTTCCTAGGATGATTTTCGCAAATCGACGGGCACCTTAGGTTGATTGATGTTTTATGACAAAACAACTCACTCTATTGCATGTGAGTATTTCCGCTTGAGTTGGCCACTGAATACCTATGCAATTTAACTTCTCTAGGGTTTTGGATAAAGCCCTGAACGACCCATCTCCCTGTGGGTAGTCTATTTGGATCATGTCTTTTGAGACCCCATTTAGAAATTACCCGGGTTACTTTTGGATTGGACAGTCTCCTTTTCTAGTAGCCACCCCTGTGGTTAAAGAATTTGTTCAACAGATGCATAAATTCTCCCTTGGTTCAGTAAATCTGAGATAGGTCTAGGCTGATATAATCTCCTTCTCAGTATGATCCCTCGTAAACCAACAAGGTCCACGATAAACAAACAAAATAAACAAACAAATTAATTCACTTGTAGATTAAGAATTCAAGCTCTCAGTGGCCCCCTTTTCCAAGCAGGCATCCTATCTTTAGGGCAGTGTTAGCAGAACTCTCTATAGGAATTGTCTGACTACGCTTGAGTTTAGATAAGTTCCTAGGTCAGCACTCTCTCGGTATTCTCCCTTAGCTCAGGTTCAATCTATTTTGCAACAAACAGCTTACCCCAACTGTCTTTCTGCTTTGGAAGATATAAGTCTACTACGCATTCTTTCTAGCATGATCCATAAACCGACAGTGCTTAGGTCAGTTGACATGTTACCTCGCTAATATTTCACCCCAGTGGTCTTTTATTTAGGAAAGATGTGAGTCCCTGCACTTTTGTTCTCTGAATTAACAGCTATAAACTGAAAGGCACCCCTTTGGTTGGATAGTTCTCCCCCTCGACTTGAAAGCTGCTCCCTTTGGATTGGTAACTCTAAGTTAGCCCAAGGCTAACACAGCCCCTACTCAGTGTAGTCCATCACAAACTGATGGGATCCATCAAAATTAATTAAAAAATAAAATTAATCTTGACTATCTTTGAGCTAATTTAAATCCTCTAGAGGTGTTCACTCAATAGTCAGCCCTAGGTCGAGTTTGATTTGTTGCACAAACAATCGATCACCCCAGTGATTCCTTATTTTGGAAGATGTGAGTCCTCACACTTTTTTCTTAAACTTGATCACTACAAAAAGAAAGGAAATCCCTTTGGTTGGATAGTCCTACTATGTGGTTGATAAACTACTCCTTTGGATTGGCAAATCTGAAGTAGACCAAGGCCGACATAGCCCCTACTCAGTACAGTCCATTTCAAACTGATGGGATCCATCAAAAATAATTAAAAAAATGAAATTAACTTTGACTACCTTTGAGTTAATTTAAGTCCCCCAGTGGCATTCACTCAGTAGTCAGCCCTAGGTCAGGTTCGATTTGTTGCACAAGTAACTGATCATCCCAGTGGTTCTTTATTTTGGAAGATGTTAGTCCCCGCACTTTCTTCTTAAACTTGACCACTGTAAACCGAAAGGCAATCCATTTGGTTGGATAGCTCTAATATGTGGTTGGTTGACTACCCTTTGGATTAGTAAATCTGAAGTAGATCAAGACCAACACAGCCACTACTCAGTGCAGTCCATCGTAAATTAATGGGATCCATCAAAAATAATTTAAAATTATATTAATCTTAACTATCCTCGAGTTGATTTAAGTCCCCCAATAGCATTCACTCAATATTCAACCTAAGGTTGGGTTCAATCTGTTGCCTCGCCAACTGATCACCCCAGCAACTGATCCCTACTTTGGAGGATGTAAATTTGCTACGCTTTCTTGCTAGAGCAACTGTTGCACACCGAAAGGCAACCCCTTTAATTGGATAGTCCTACTATGTGGTTGGTAGACTACCCCTTTGGATTAGTAAATTTGAGTTAGATTGAGGCTAACATGGCCCCCTAATCAGTGTGATCCATTGCAAACCAACGAGGTCCATCTCAAAATCCAAAAATTTAAGATTCTGAATAAATTCAACCTTCCTCCCTTAGTGGAGTCAAACAAAATAAACAAAATAAATCCAATCAATCTCCCCCAGTGGAGTCAAAACAAAAATAATCAAATAATCAATCAATCGAATTAAATCAATTTGCTTCTCCTCAGTGAGATGCAAATCTTTTCATCCCTAACGGATCCTGAATTCTAATCCTCTAGCGGATTTCACAAACTCTTTTCCACAGTGGATGACTTGAACTTGCTCCCCTAGTGGAGAGTTCACTTTTTTATCCCTGTTGGAACACCAAATCCTAAATCAACAAATCAAATCAATTTTTCTCTAGCGAGACTCAAATCAAATCAAACCTCTCATCTCCAATGGATGACTTGAACTTCTTCCCCTAGTGGAAGGTTCACATACTCAGTCCCTAGTGGATTCCTATTTCACTCTCTTATGTTGTTGACATGAGTAGAGTTACATTGCACTAAGATCTTGATTTCTTCTATACCTTGGGTTGGGAGTAGATCATTTCTGTTAGTGCTTGTAATAGTTCAGTGTTGTTGATCATTTCGGTCAACACCAATATGTATGGTATGCCTTGTCTGTCACACCACATCTATTGGGTGACCTTTGTTGACCTCATTTTTAGAGTGAGCTCTCAACTTCTCCATCTTAGACATAGGACTCCTGTTAGACACTAAGAGTTCCTTAGTCTTAAGACACTTCTAGTGATTAGGTGAACACTTAACCTAACCCTAGAGACTTAGAAGAGTTAGCCATAGGAATAGGTCATGCCTTAGGGGTGTTAGGAAAACTTGCCTACCCTATACCTTGAACCAAATCCTTACTTCCTTCCTTCAAGTCAAATTTCAAATTCAAATCAATCCCAACAATCCAAATCAATTCAAACTCAAAATACTTTCTCATAACCCATTTATATTCTCATTTATATTCACAAATATGAATGAAATATAAATTCAAATAACCAAAACTAAATCCAAAACTCAATTTCAAATCAAAAAAATCTTTCCTAAGTCACTTTGATTTCATCTTATGGACTTAGCTCAAATCAAATCCAATTTAATTCAAACTCAAAATATTTTCTCATAACTCATTTATATTTTCATTTATATTCACAAATATAAATGAAATATAAATTCAAATGCCCAAAACCAAATTCAAAACTCAAACCCAAGTATAACTTTAAACCAACCTATACCTTTTCAAATCAAATTCTTGAACTTAGCGAAATCATCTTCAACTCAATCCAAGCCCTTGTATTTTCTCTTCAAACAATCAATCCTTCAATCACAAACCAAATTCTATCATAAACTTCCATTATCAAAGAAAAACTCAATTCAAAACTCAAACCCATGTTCATCCTTTGAACTTGAAAATTGGAAACTGAATCAAAACCCATTTGGCTCCAAATCACTTGCAATTGGATTTATATTTTAATCATAAGTCCATATATGAGTTCAACCAAACTTGAATCAAGCCTTGATCAAGTTAATTGGCCCACTTAAGCTCACTTGACCCAAAGTAACCTAAAAAACCATTTTGAGCCAAATTCTAATCCTACTCAAATTGGATTGAACTAAGCCCATCAAAGCCTCACATTATGAAAAACAATCATTATAAGATGATCAATCACTCAAATTGGGTCAAACTTAGTCAAACTTTAACCTTTGACCATGTCAACACTTAGCCCAAATAAAATCTAAACTAGCCAAAATCCAATATAGGCCAAATTGATTGAAATCATTGATCCAAACCAATCCATGATCAATTATTAAACTTTAACAAGTCATCATTTGAGCCAAACATAGCTCAATTGGCCACTTGACCTAAGTTGACCTAAGTTGATCTAAAAAGTTAAAATATGTCAAATCTTGATCTAAGCCAAATTGATTGCAACCAATGGGTCAAATTTATTCTAAATCACTTGTTGAACTTAACCAAAGCCTCAATTGGCCAACTAGACCCAACCTAGCCCAATTGACCATGAACTTAACTTGACCTAAAAGGTCAAATCAAGCTAAAATTAAACCAAACTAAAATTGGTTGAAACCAAAGCTTGCAAAATATTTCAAATGATCAACCAAGCCCAAAGTGACCTAAAAAAACCTTTTTGAGCCAAATTCTAATCCTACTCAAATTCGATTAAACTAAGCCCATCAAAGCCTCACATTATGAGAAATAATCATCATAAGATGATCAATCACTCAAATTGGGTCAAACTAAGTCAAACTTAACCTTTGACCATGTCAACACTTAGCCCAAATAAAACCTAAACTAGCCAAAATCTAATATAGGCCAAATTGATTGAAACCATTGATCAAAACCAATCCACGATCGATTATTGAACTTGAACAAGTCATCATTTGAGCCAAACATAGCCCAAATTGGCCACTTGACCTAAGTTGACCTAAGTTGACCTAAAAAGTCAAAATATGTCAAATCTTGATCTAAGCCAAATTGATTGCAACCAATGGGTCAAATTTATTCTAAATCACTTGTTGAACTTAACCAAAGCCTTAATTGGCCAACTGACCCAACCTAGCCCAATTGACCATGAACCCAACTTGACCTAAAAGGATAAATCAAGCTAAAATGAAACCAAACCAAAATTGGTTGAAACCAAAGCTTGCAAAACATTTCAAATGATCAACCAAGCCTAAACCATCCCATGACCTGATCCAATTGGGTCAAATGAGTCAAATTGATCAACTCGACCCATTTGATCTAAGTGAACTCAAATGAACCAAAATAAAATATAAATCAAATTGAACTGAACCAATGATACCAAAACATTTCAAATGATTATTTAAACTTGACCTAACCCATGGTTTGAACCAATTTGGCTAATTGGTCAACTTGACTCAATTTGACCAATTGGTCAACTTGACCCAAGTTGACCCATTTTGACCTAAATGGGTCAACATGAGCCAAATGATATCAAATCAACACCAAATTCATTGAAAATTAGCCCAACCCATTTTTCAATCGTATCACATCTGCCTAAATCAAAATCAAAGCCAAATGAACATTTTTCCCTTGGGTCAAAGGGTAACCTATGGCCAATTTCACTTGGAATTTGGTCAAATCCTTTTCATAGCCACTTGACATCCTCCTACTGGACCATTTGGACATTAAGGAGGGTGGTGCACAAACGAAACCAAAATCCAAAACTGACCACTCCACTCAAAGTTCTCCACATTGATCACCTCCCATACCCATTTTAACCCATGTGCACCTCCACACTCCCACTCCTCAGCCAAAATTGAACCACATGGAGCTCCTAACAACATAAACAGCCCATTCAATCTGATTAATTTGATCAAAATTCCAAGAAGGCTCTTGACCATCCGATTCAAGTATGGGGATATATACTCCCCCTCATTCCAATTCAATTCATCTCTATTGCATTCGATTGAGCTTAGAGGATCAAAGGCAAGCGCTCAGAAGCTTCCTTAGGCATTCTCAAGTTCATTAAAACTTCTCCTTCTCAGTTTCCTTAAGCTGAAAATAGGGGACATGGGAAGAAATTCCAACTCACTCAATACTCCACCAAAGGCCAATTGCTCTTGCAAGTACCATCAGGGAGGCAAGTCGAGCTCACCCAAGGTGTTTTCCAAGCATCCAAGCCATGGGAAGAGGGACCTAGACTAAAGCCGTGAGCCATTGAAGTAAGATTTGGTCAATTAGAAGTTCCACTATAAATTGAACCTTCAAACCTTCAACAGGGCTTTGTCTCCACTAGATAAAGCTACCTCAATGGTTGGAAGCATCGGTGATAGCCTCCGGTGAGGTATGAATCAAAACCGAGCTTAGGTTGAAAATTATTTGGTCCTTTGTGAAGGGAATTGTAATCCCATCGATTTTCCATAGTTTGATCTTCTTCTCTATGCTTCTTGATGGTGTGGGTTGAATCCTAGCCCAATCTGAGCGCAAGTGAGCTCGAATCAAGCCATGGGGGATGGACGATCTTCGTCTCCCGCTGGCGAGGGCAGGGATGAATCATGGACCGTCCATCCCGCATGTTTTGGATGGATGATCTTGATTAAAACACACTAGATATACTGATTAATCCTTTAGATCCGTGAGTATTGTCCTGATCGTTTGATCCTTGATCAGACAGCCAAGGAGAAAATGCATAGCACCACCGGCTGACGTGGCATAAGATTTGACAACTTAAATAACCAATCCCGCCATACCACGTGGAAAGCGGTGCCGCATCAGCGGTCCACATGGTGCCAATGGGATTAGTTAATTAATTAGGGCTATTTAATTATCGTTAATCACTGGAACTTCCTAAATTCATAATTAAATGTAGAAAAATAAAAAAATGCAAACTCAACTTCATTTTAAAGATAATTCAATGAAGAATAATATAAAATTGCTTCTTATTGATTTTGAATAGTGGATTTTCATTAATTAGGGTTTAATTAAAATCTAATAACCCTAATTACTCCCTAATCATTTCATTAATTAATTTCAAACTTCAGAGACATATTTAGGGGGATGACTTCTACCTCCCCTAATTTTCTTGGAATTTGTTAAAGAGTTAATTATGGAAATCAATTAATGAATCCCTAATTACCCCTTAATAAAATTAAGAGCAATTAAGCATGTGAACAGTGGTTTAATAATTTAATTAAGATAATTAAACTTTGTTTAAGTGAAGAGGAGGTTAATGGAATGGGTTTGGGATATTTTTCCTAAGTCATTCCCTAAACCCCTATCTTTCCTTAATCCAAACCCTTTCCTTCCTTAATCCAAACCTAATTAAGGACTAATCCACTAATTATCTACTTAATTAGCTTAATAAAATTTTCAAAATTAATCTGAACTTAATCAATCTCTTTCTAGGTAGATCCTTAAGTGTTCAAAAGCCTAATATAAATTTAAGGAAATCATTTCCAACTCACATATGTGGGAAGGTTAAGAAAGTACTTAATTAAACCCTTTAGCTTAATTAATCAATAATTGTGAGCCACTTACATTAGGCCCCTTTCTTTCTTAGGTGCATTTCTGATTTAAATTTTATGTGATTGCATATCATATGTTGGCTCATAATTCTTAGGTTAATTATAGTAAAGTGGTGTAGGTAAGGGTAATTAATGGACTTAATTTACACCTTAACCTAAACAAAATATAAAATCAACTTAATTATTCTAAAATTAAACTAAACTAACTCTCACATGGGGGAAATGGGTTAGGACCAGCAAATTCTTCTCACTTTTCCTAAATTAAATTCAAATTTAAAAATAAAATAAAAATCTCTTTAAAGAAATTTCATTCACTTCAAATAATCTTATTTTATAGGATTGTCTTTATGAATTAATTAGGGTGAATGAAGTTACATGCTTACATCACTTTATTTCCTTCTAAGCATGCTAAATGTTGTATGCCATATAAAATCATGCATTCACATCTTTTGAAAAAAAATCAAAATAAATGAAATGTTTCCTTCATGTAAAATTGCATGTTTTGGCTAAAGTAATAATATGAGTGGCTATTATCATTATTAAATCAAAAACTATTTTCAAAATCTATAAATCAAACATTATAAATGAAGGTATGTTACTTATAAGTACTTATAATCTTGCATGTGATATAGCATAAAATGTGTTATGTGATTTTCTTCTCTTTTCTTAACACAGGTTTGTATAGGATTTGGAAAGTATATAGTTCATTCAAAAAGAACATAACACTTGCTTAAATTCATTCCTATGCACTCCCATGTCATGAATTAAGAAGGATCTTTATATTACATATATAAACCAAAATCAAACAAACAAACATAAATCTTTTGCATGATTCTTCATCCATTTGCTTTCATTTTGTACATATACATGTATTTAAGAAAAGTGGTATATTAGTCTGGACATCTTGGGATTGCGAGGCTTTAACTAGCCTTAAGAAGGGCTTGTACCTTATACCCTTAGTGTAGAAAATAATGGCATCGTACTCACTTATATCTTTCATACATATAAATGTGCATTTGATTAATGGATATAATAATCCCACTCCTTTCTACTTAACAAAACCATGCATCATAAAAATATCTAAATTTTCTTAAGCAATATCTCTTAGCATTCATCAATAAGGTGTGTTAAATATTTGCATTGCATGTGTAGATATGCTTAGGATCATTTCATATGCATGATACACTTGTTGGAAAGAGATAAATGGTTGTGTATTTTGTAATAGTAATTCACTTTAATTAAACCTAAAATACCTTTCTTATTGAATAGGTTTATTTAGAGCAAATCTAAACTTAGGATTAATTAAAACACATAATAAAACATTCACTAAAGAAAAATTACTAATGAATCTATCTTAAAAATTACTTAAAGTATGGAAGAAAGAGAAGTTCTCTTCTCTTTTCCTCTCTTTACAACACTTAGTAATTAAGTGTAGGATCACTGAAACCAAATTAAATCATCAAATAAAATTAACAAATCAACTAAATCACTAAAATGAAACCACTCTCTAAGTTGAACCCTTCATACTTAGAAAACTCTAACCCTAAAGCTTAGCTAAGACATACCACACAAGTCTTAAATGGCACACACATTAGGCTAAGTCACCATTTCTACCTCTATGTTAGGGCGGTGCATGATTTGATGCCTAATTTTATTTTGTGATGTAATATTTAGACTGGTTGTTAGGGTGTATGTGCGTAGACTAGATGATAGGATGATCTTAGTCTAATCATTCTCTTCTGTAGGGGATCGTGCTTAAGGGGCACTATAATAAAAATATAAATACTTTTACTGTGTAGGTTGCATATACCCCTAATCATAATCCAAAAATAGGCCAAGTGGACTTGGTTACCCATGTGTGGGGTGCTAAGTCCAACTTATTCATGTACATGCTTGGGATTTTATGGTTTGTTTAGCTAATCTCTATTTTGCAGGTTTTAGTTAGATTTACTTTTCCCATGTTCATGTAATTTTGTAAATAGGATTTGCAATGAATGTTATGGGGGAAGTGGAGGTGGACATTGGTCATAAGACTATGCTTAGGCACTATGTGAAGCCTTGGAGCCAACTACATCTAAACCAACCAAAAGAAGGAAAGAAAGAAGAAAAGAAGAAATGAAGAAAAGAAGAAAGAAGAATGAAGAATGAAGACCCCCATAACAAGATTTCTTTCTAAATTATAATTATTTATTTGTAATCTAGCTTGTATAAAGGTAGAGCTAAGTTACCCACATTTCTTTTGGGTTTGTACAGTGGAGCCCGACCATAAAGGCCTTTTATTCTTTTACGCTAGCTTTATAAATTGTTTGATGTCTGTTTAACTTGTGCATTAAAGTGACGTGTTTTTCCTAGTTTCTTCCTTACTTTGATGAATGACCTGGATGTGATTAAGCTCTTAGGAAAAAATAAATTTTCTATCCAATTAATCAACTTAAAATTAAAAATTGACAACTCATAACCTCACTTAAAGCCTAAGTTATAAATTGAAATAAAAGATTTAGCAACCCCTTAGCTAGATGTTGTATGTCTCACATCATGCATAAAAAACATCTTGCTTTGCTTATGGAGGGCTTCCACCTTTGCTAAGGAACTTGGCTTGACCTTTGAGAGCCATGGTGGAAACACACCTCCTTCTTGTTGATTTTGGCTCATAACCAATTTCTCATGCATTAGGCATATGAATCCCATAGCCTGTGTCAAATGAATTATCCAAAAATGAAAATAAAACTAAACAAAAATTTGCATTAGATTTAAGTCATTATTCATTCCCTACCTGAGAGTGGCTGCCAACTAACTGATCCTATGATTTTAAATACATGTAGGCAAGTCTTATACTTTTGCAAGATAGCTAAGTTATTATTTATTTAGAAAGAGACTAAGTATAACAGTCGGGTGGTTTGTCCTCTCTTGTGGAGGTAAACCATATGCCCATTTTCACCTTAGATTTAGGTCATACTTTTGCTCTTGCCAAAGCTCCCTAGATTTAGGATCTGAGATTGTTATTTCCCTTTGCAGGCTACAAGCATAAATCCTCACCTCTTAGGCATTTTCATTATCTTGTATCATGGAATTGTAAGTCATAGATCTCTAATAAAAATTCAACTCAAACAAATAATTCTCCTCAAATTCCAAAATATAAAGCCCAACCATAGGATAGTATGGGATGCTCACTAGGTCTCGAGTATTGTGAGCAACCCCTACTTATTTTCCTTTGGTTTTGATAATAACTCTCTCCTTTTGATCAATTCCACTTGATCTTCCAAAAATAACCAATTGATTGATAGTCCTATCTTTGAAATCTTTGGAGACAATGATCATTTATCTTAATCGAGAGTATTCTTAAGGAATCTCATTCCTTAAGATGTAATTAACTATGGGGTTTGCCTCCATAGGAACTTACTTAACCGATTTAAAATAAACCTTGCTTTACTTTTTCATGTAAAGTAGGGGAAGAATCTCACATCATAGACCCATTATCCTTGGAGTCCTTTATTAAGTGATTTGTTCCATTGTGTAAAATGGTGACTTCTATTTCTTGAGTTAGTATATCATTCCTCAATGTCATACCCGATTAGCCTAATATGAACATCTGGACATCTATGTGGTGTCCAATAAAGAAGAAGTTTTATTTTTGTCTTCATTTAACTCATTTTTTAGAAGATAAGAAATAAAAAGAAATTCACCCCGTCTGCGTAGCACGTGGCTGATTAGCCCATGCGGTCGCATCGACGCGAAAAATTGCACGTGAGGATCATGCGATCTGATCGGTGTGGACCATCTAATCGTGGATCAGATGATCAGATTGATCTACGTGATCTAGATCGTGCGATCCACAGATCTAAACCATGTAATCACGGATCAAGGATTTGAGCCATCCGATCTCTGAATGGCGGGATCAGATGGCTGGCAGAAAATTTGGCAAAACACTATTCATCCGACAAGATTTTTCACAATTTTGAACCAAATTTTGTTCAATTTGGCTCATTTTCATGATGATTTTCATTGGAAAACTCATGATTCATATCAGGACTAAATATAGTGAAAAATGCAGGGCTGCTCTAAGGAAATCCTAAAAATAATGCAAGAATTGACACAAATAGAAGTTCCTAAGGCTAACTAAAGTTTGATGAAATTATCTCACTAGGGATGGTTTTCGATGGTGGTGAAGATCCGAGCGAGATCTAGGTGTAAGAGGATGCTTTAGAATGAGTGTAGCCTTCGCCTTCACTTTGAAATGATGTATTCTTCAATCGTTGCAACTTCCTCATCGGAAACCACCCAGTTTTGATGTTTTTGGCTCAAGAAAGGTGGGTAAGTGGTGGTTGGTTGCTTTGGAAACTCTAAGGGATGAAAATGAAAGGAATAGAATGACCTTTGCTACTTCTAACTCTCTTGGTTTTAATGTGGCCAAAAATCTACCTTTTTTAAAATTTTTGACTCCAAACTATTGTGATTTAGCTTGGGGTGGTTGGGATGGATGATGGCATGATTAAGGACTTTGAATTTAGGTCCCAAAGTCTTTATTTGTTGTAATATGATCAATTCCATTAAATGCCATGGACAGGGGGAGTTGAATGCATGTGATGGGGAGAATTAAATGAGGTTGGGTGGAATCCTATGTTGGGGAGACTCCATGAGGGATTTAATTAAGTTGGGTTGATTTTTTCCTGATCCCAAATGGGTTTGGGTAGGGTTCAATCATCCCCTAATGGTTCATGGCTTGGTTTCAAGGGATTCGGCTCAATGGGTCATATGGGTCACATTAGGTCATATCAGGTTAGGTTGACCAATTGGTCAAATTGGATCAAACTAAGGCTTAGGTTAGGTTCAAATGATGATTTAAAGATTTTTGGTATGTTCAATTTGATTTAATTTAGCTTAGAATTGATTTTAGCTCATTTGGAATCAAATGGGTCAAACGGGTCAAGTTGACCGATTTGACCAAAAATTGGTTTAGATTATGGGTTGATTCATGTTCAATTAGCTAATTGAAGATGAATGTGTTCTTTGGTTTGAATCAATTTGGATTTAATTTGAATTTTGGCTAATTTGACCTTTTAGGTCAATTTAGGCTAGGTTGGGTCAAGTTGACCAATTGATCAAATTAGGCTCAATTATGGCTTTGGTCAAGTTAAATAATCTATTAGAAATGAACTTGAGCCATTGGTTATAATCAATTTGGGTTAGATCATGATTTGACTCAATTTGGTCCTTTAGGCCAATTTGGGTCAACTTGGAACGAATGGCTAATTGGGCTTAGTTTGGCTCAATTAGTGGTCAAGTCACATTTAAATATTGATTTTGGGTTGATTTTAGTCATTAGTTTCAATAAATTTGATGTAGGATGAGTTTTAGCTAGTTTTGGTTCATTTGGAGTCTAAGGGATTTTGGCTCATTTGAAATTTTCAAGTCAAAAGGGCTAGGTTGGGTTTAACTTGGGTTAGCTTCAATTTGATTTGATGATTGTCGGTTACATTTATATTTGGGTAGATAATTGAATGAATGATTGATTCAATATAAAATCCATTGGTTTTGACTTTATTTGGATAGAATTTGGCTAAGTCCAAAGAATTGGCTTAAAGGGTATAAATTGGATTTTAGTTTAATGTTGGATTTGGTCTTGGCCATTTGGATTTATATTTCATTTATATTTATGAATATAAATGAAGATCTAAATGATTCATGAGAAAATCACATTGAGTGATTTGAGCAAATTTGACCATGTCCATGGATGTAGTCAAAAAAGGCTAAGAGGGCAAACAATTTAGTTTGATTCATTTTTGGTCATTGGAATGTGGGTTTCATTTATATTTGTGAATATGAATGATGGAAAAATTGATTTATAAAGAAATCAATTGAGTTTGATTTGATCTAAAGGGAGTTTTGGCTAAGCTTATGAAGGAGGTTCATATGGCTTATGAAGGGTCTTTTGATTTGAATTTGAATTTGGGTTTCAATCATTTGAAGTCAAATTTGGGATATGGATCTAGAATTTGGATTTGAATTTGAGGTTTGGTTTGAGACTTGAATCTGGATTTGATTTGAGAAGGTGTATATGGATTGAGTTTAGGCTATAGGATAAGTGATTTTCTTAAGCCCTATGGCATAGCCTAATCGTATGATTAACCCTTCTAAATCTCTAGGCTTAGGTGAAGTGTTCACCTAATCACTAGATGTGTCTTATGACTAAGAAACTCTTAGTGTCTAGAAGAGTCCTAAGTTTAAGAAGAGGAGGTTGAGAGCTCACTCCAAAAGTGAGGTCAACATAATCTCAGATGGGTCAAAAATCCTTGGTGGATTCAGTTTGACCCCTTCCATATAGGTTAATGTCATCAAGTGACACTTTGACAAATAACCTCGGATGGGTCAAAAATACTTCATAGATTCCTTCGACCCCTTTCATATAGGTTAATATCATTAAGTAACACTTTGATAAATAACCTCAAATGGGTCAAAAATCCTTGGTGTATTTCTTTCGATCTTTTCTATACAGGTTAACATCATCAAGTAACATCATGAGAAACAACCTCAGATTAATCAAAAATTCTTAGTAGATTCGACTCGGTACCTTCCATACAGGTTAATGTCATCAAGTAACTCTTTGACAAACAACCTCGGATTGGTTAAAAATTCTCGGCGGATTTAATTTGACCTCTCTATATAGGTTTATGTCATCAAGCAATACTTTGACAAACAACCTCAGATGGGTCGAAAATCCTTGGCAGATTCAGATCAACCCCTTCCAAACAAGTTTATTGTCATCAAGTGACACTTTAATAAACACCTCAGATGGGTCAAAAATATTTCATGAATTCTTACATCCTCTACCATACAAGTTAATGTCATTGAGTAGCATTTTGATGAACAATCTTGGATAAACCAAAAATCCTTAATGTATTACTTCTGGGTTCTTCCATGCAAGGTAATAGCATCAAGTAGCATCATGAAAAACAACACTGTTCCTGGCCGTCACCTTGTGCAGGTCCTTCTGCCCTTCGCGCATCCCAAGGGCCTCGCATGCCCGTGCCTCCTTATAATGCCCATGCCATGCTGAGGCCATCGTTAGCGTCCACTGCACATGCGCACTAAGTTGGCCATGATCTTGCGCATCCACCACTCTGCTTGCCCACGCATTTGTGGCCTCATGCACCTATGGATTGGTCTCTTGCACCCACTTCTGTAATCATAGCCTTGTGCGCCCATGAAGATCTATTCTCTCAAACTATATCTGGCGCAAAGGTTAATGAACCCACAAATTTCATTAACATTGAAGAAGTTATTATTTTCAATTATTTGGCATATTTTATTTAGATGATAGAGTTGATATTATCCAAAAATAGGGGGACAACTGATATGTCACTGAAACTCCACTAGTTGAAGCACAAATCTTGATATCAAAAGTAATCTGATTCTGAGTCAAGAAAAACCTAGATCAAACATATAAAATATAATTGAAAACTTTGGGATATCAATAAGATTTCTAAATAGCTCCTAAATATGGAGCGTTTATATTCAAATCGAGTGTTAATAAAAACACCATTATTGATTGTGTTGATCGATATGAATTACAATGGAAAATCACTCAAAGCATTCAACTCCTTAATTTACATTATCTTTGTTGTTTTAAATTTCTTGAAACATGTAACTTGTATGGACTGATGTGGTGATGTCATACTAAATTTTAAACATAGAAAATAACATTAAATAAAAACTAGATGACCAGTTATGTCAAATAAATTTGTTTCAATATTTAGTTGTCCTATCTTATGTAAATAAAGTGGATATATATGGATTCTTTAGTTAGATATGCTAAGCCACCACACTTAGGTTTAACTTGTATATATATATATATATATATATATATATGTTGACCTCATTTTTAGAATGAGCTCTCAACACCTCCATCTTAGGGCATAGGATTCCTCTTAGACTTTAAGAGTTCTTTAGTCTTAAGATATATCTAGTGATTAGGTGGAAACTCTCCCCTAGCCCTAAAAGACTTAGAAGAGTTAGCCTTAGGAATAGGTCATGCCCTAGGGGTGTTAGGAAAATCTCCTACCCTTTGGCCTAAATCATTCCTCACTTTCCTTCTTTTAAGTCAAACTCCAAATCAATTCCATTTGACTTTCTCAAACTCAAATCAATTTTGTGATTCAATTCCATGATTGAAAGCCATGATCAAAATCCATCAAAAATTCCTAAGTCGAAATCTCTTAAGTCATTAACCCTTTCTTAAGGACTTAGCCAAAATCCTGAGCTAAACATATTCAAATCTTTAAAACTTTCCCATGATCCATTTATATTCTCGTTTATATTCACATATATAAATGAAATATAAATTTAAATCAATAAATTCAAATTCAAGATTCCAAAACAATTCATGAAAATTTCCTAAAATTCCTTTAATTTTTCATTAAAGGACTTAGCCAAAACCAACTCCAAATCTTGATCAAACCTATTCAAATCCATGGGATTTTTTCAAAACCTATTTATATCCTCATCTATATTCTCATAAATAAATGAAATATAAATATAACTCAACTCAATCCATCTCAAAAATTAAATTTCAAATTAAAAATGCTTAAAATTCCCTAAAATCACTTAATTTTTCATTAATGGATTTAACCAAAACTTTGATCAAACCACTTCAAACTCATGGGATTTTCTCAAAATAAATTTATATTCTCATATATAAATGAAATATAAATATACATCAGTCAAATCCAAGTCAAAAAATTAAATTTCAAATTAAAAATTCAATTAAATCCTTTAAATTCCTTTAAATAGATTTAACTTAAATCATGTTTAAACTCCTTCAAATTCTTGAAATTTTCTCATGATCAATTTATATTCTCATTTATATTCACATATATAAATGAAATATAAATTCAAACAATCAAAACCATCTCCAAAAATCAATCTCAAATCAAATCAAAATCAAATCTAAGCCTTCCAAGTCAAAATCTTGAACTTAGTCAAAATCAATTCAAATCAAGCCAAACTCTTGATTTTCTCTCATGGTTCAATCAATCCTAGATCATATATAAATCCAAACCCCAATCCTTCAATCAAAACCCAAATAAAAAATCAAACCCAAAACTCTTCATATTTTTCCTTTGAATATGAGATTTTTAAATGGATCAAAATACATTTGACTCCAAACCTCTTGTAAATGGACTTATATTTCAATCATAAGTCCATATACAAGATCAATCAACTTCAAATCAAGCTTTGACCAAGACATTTGACCCATTTAGGCTCACTTGACCCAAAGTGACCTAAAGTACCTTTATGAGCCAACTTTTGATCCTAACCAAATTGGATTGAACCAAACTCATATTTGCCTCTCATCATGATCAACAATCATCATGGGATGATCAATCAATCAAATTGGATCAAACCAAGTCAAACCTAAGGGTTGACCAAGTCAACACTTAAACCAAAATGAAACCCAACATAGCCAAAATCCACTATAGGTCAAATTGATTGAAACATTTGATCTAAGTTCACTCATGACCTATGTTTGAACTTGACTAAGTCAACCTTTGAGCCTAACCTAACCCAATTGGCCCACTTGACCCAAGTTGACCCACTTTGACCTAAAGGGCCAAAATGTGTCCAAACTTAATCTAAGCCAAATTGATTGAAACTAATGGGACAAGTCCATTCCAAATCACTTGTGGAGCTTGACCAAAGCCTCAATTAGCCAACTAGACCCAAACTAGCCCAATTAACCTTAAACCCACCTAAAGGGGTCATGTAGAGCCAAAATTGATTCTAACTCAAATTGATTGGAAACAAAGATACCAATCCACTTCATATGACCAACCAAATCTATACCAAATTGAACCAAAACAAAGGCACCAAAATATTTCAAATGGTCATATGAACTTGACCCAACCCTTGGTTTGACCCAATTAAACCAATTGGTCAACTTGACCCAAGTTGACCCATTTTGACCTAAATGGGTCAACATGAGCCAAACCCTATCAAATGAATTCCAAGTCCTTTGAAACATGGCCCAACCTATTTTCTCAACATACCAAACATACCCAAATTGAAAAATTAGTAAAATGACCATTATACCCCTAGGCCATAGAATAACTTTTGGCCTAGCCCATGAGTTTTTTGGTTATGCACTCATCACAATCACTTGAGGCTTTCCTAAAATCTCAAGGGGACCTAGTGATGAGTGATGCACCCAACCCAATGGGTTTGCATCAACCCATTTGGCCCATGGACCAAACCTAACTATCCATGGCCAAATTGAAAATTCAACTCCCCAAACCTCAATTGGATGCACACAGAGTTAGCTTCCACCTCTGGCCAAACCACCATGTGCACCCTCTAATCACCCAAACAAGTCATTCTATATGGAAAATTGGATCAAAATGGCAAGCTTAGGCTTGGTCCCGTGCCATGGGAGATATACTCCCCTAATTCACTTCTATTTGTGACTCAAGATCGATTGAAGGATAGGAAGCCAGGGGAGCCATTGGAGATTGATCCTAAGCATCCTAGAGCTCATTCCATTCTCCCATTTCTCAATTTTCAAATAGTGAAAATAGGGGAAGCCAATTGAATTGCCAACTTCTTCCACACTTCATTTCCTTCCAATTCCTTTTGTAAGCACACTTAGATGACCAAGTCGAGCTCACCTAAGTTGATTTCCAAGTTCTAAAGGCAAGAGAGGATTGAATTGAACCAAAGCCAAACTCAAGCTAAGGAGGAGGTGACCCATAAGAAGATCCACTCCATCTCAAGTGCTCCAAACTTCAGCAAGGCTTCATCTCAACCAGAAAAAGGTTCTCCAAGGGAATCGAGCACCAGTGATCCCCTCTGGCAAGGTTAGTGAATTTTCGACCACTTAGGCTAAGGGTGTTGGTCTTTTGTGAAGTAGATTTTAATCTCATAGGTTCTTAGTCATTGGATTGGTTGTTTTGGTGCTTAGATGGTGTGTTGAGTTTTGATTGAATCCATGAAGGATGGACTGGATCTCCTTGATTATGAATGACTCACATTCCTCCTAAGGAAAGAACTCAGCCCATCTCAGCCATCCATCCATGCTTTTTTAGATGGATGGCTGAGATTATTTCCAACATTTTAGAATTTAATTCCCCTTTTGGAACCACAGGTGTATCCTTAGCCATCCGATCTTTGATCAGACGGCTAAGGGTAAAAGCATGTGCGCCATCACCGTTCCCCTGATATGATAAGTTAAATAGGGGGCTCATGGTGCTACGCATGAAAAGCGCGCTCACCGCCACTGCCACGCGTCGCACCGTGGGTTGGGTATTAAGTGGGGATTAGTTATTTAACTAATTAATTCCTAATTAATCTTATGGCTTCTAAAAATCATAACTCCTCATAGAAAAATCAAAAAATTAAAAGGCAAAATTCCTTGGATAGATAATTCCATCTAGAATATTTAAAATTATTTTAAATATATTTTGATTTCTCTTTTTCTCTAAATTTGGGTTTCTTTGGTAATGGTAATTAGCTAATTATTCCATAATTAAGTCACCAATTAATCTCAAACTTCTAGGGTTTATTTTAGGGGATGACCTCTGCCTCCCCTAATTTTCATGAGATTTATTGAGGCCTCGATTGGAAAAATTGTTAGCTTATTCCCTAATTAGCCCATCATGTAATTAAGAGTAATTAAGGTATAATTAGTGGGTTTTCCTTATGATTAAGTTGGATTATGGTTATATCCAGTGAGTAAGGGTTTTTGGGAATAATTTTGGGGTACTTCCCAAGCTATTCCCTAAACCCCTTTTCTTTCCTTAATCCTTCTTAATGGGTTAATTCATTAATTACCCTTTAAATAATTTTCTAAAAATTTCTAAAACTTAATTAATCTAGCTTGGGTAGATTCTTAGTGTTCAATAGCCTAAGTCTAATTAAAGAAATTAAACCCCCTTCCATAAGTGTGAAAGGGTGTTTTAAAAGTACTTAAGCTAAAACCCTTAGCTTAATTAACTTTTAATTATGAGAAAATTTCATTGGGCCATTTCATTACTAGTGCATTGCAAATTTACATAGCTTGTGGGTTTTATGTCATCTCTCATTGGCTCATAATTAATTAGTTAATTTTTCTAAGGTGGTGTAGGTAAGGGATAATTAAGCCACTTAATGTATACCCTAACCTAATCAATGCTTAAAAATGGATTTAACTATCTAAAAATTAAACTAAAATACAAGATACATGTGGAAATGGGTTAGTAATAGGAAACCCATCTCACCCTTTCAAAATTAAATCAAACCTCAAACAAATAAAAATCATTTTGAAATTCACTTTGATTTATTCTAAGTTTTCTTATTCCTTAAGAATGTCTTTAAGAATTAATTAAAGTGAGTTTGTTCATATGGCATTGCTTTAGATCATTCCCAACTTGTTAAATTGTATGCCATGTGACTTATGCATCCATGATTTCATGTTTTCAAAGTTTTAAAATGAAATTGTTTACTTTATGTCAAATGTGCATGGCTAAAGTAAAATATGAATGGCTATTATCACTACTAAATCCAAAGTATTTTCAAAAATCTATAAATAAAACATCAAATCTGAAGGTGTACTATTCTTATAATTTAATTATAAGATTGCATGTGATGAATTATAAAGCATGTTTAATGTAGCCTTTCCTTTCTTACTTATGTTAGCATAGCTTTGAATATGTGTTAGTAAGATGTAGGTTCATTTGAAAAGAACCCAACACTTACTTAATTCCAAACCCTATTCATCCCTATGCTCTCATTTAAGAAGGATTGCCTACACTTGCATGAATAAATTTCATGAACAAAAAATGAAATCATTAACTTTGCATATTCCTTTCCACTTTATTTCTCTTATATGCATGTTAGTACTTAAGGAAAGTGGTATATTAGTCTGGACAACCCTGAGATTATGAGGCTTTAAGTAGCCCTAAGTAGTTTTTGTACCTTACACCTCTGGTTAACAATGACGCTATACTTACTTATGCCTTTCTTACTTTCACGCATGTATGTGAAGTTTTGGAGAAAGAAAACCTTTTCTACTTAAGAAAAATCATACATGTTTAACTTCTAAATTTTCTTAAATGGATTACTTAGCATACATCATAAAGTGTGTTAACTATTCTCATTTGCATGTATAGATATGCTTAGGGTCCATCCATATGTATGTTATATATATGTTGGGAAAGATTGAAGTAATGTATGTTATGTGAATTTTGATTCATTTTTCTTAATCTTAAAATGCCTTTGTTTTTGGATAGGTTTGTTTAGAGTTGATTTAAACTTAGGATTAATTAAAAGATGTAATTAAAACATTCACCTAAATGAAATTAAAATGTGAACTTATCTTAGAAATTACTTAAGGAATAGTGAAGGAAAGAGAAGTTCTCTTCTCTTCCCTCTTTATAACAACCTTAGAAATTACTTAAGGATTAGGGAAGAGAAGTTCTCTTTCTCTCTCTTTATAACTTAGTAATTAATTATAGGCTTCACTAAAATAAAATTAAAACATGAAATGAAAACCCAAACACTTAAACAACTTAAATGAAACCTCCTCTAAGTTGAATATGTCCTTCACACTTAGAAAATTCAAACCTAAAGTCCTAAGCTATGCCACACAAACGTTCAAAGCATACACATTAGCCTAAGCCACTACTTCTAGCTTTAGGTTAGGTCGGTGCATGACTTGATGTTATGTTTTGGTTTTCTGTGAATATTTTAGACTAGATGTTAGGGTGTATACTTGAAGAATGAATGGTAGGACGCGCTTAGTCTAATTATTCTTTTCTATAGGGAATTGTGCTAAAGGGGCATTATCATAAATAAAAATATAATTGCTTCTTGCTTGTAGGTGCTTATACCCCTTAGCATAATCCATAGGCTAGGTGGACTTAGTCACCATGTGTGGGGTGATAAGTCCAATATACATGCTTGGGATTTGTGTGGTGTGATTTGACTAACCTTTGTTTTGCAGGTGTTAGTTAGATTTATACATTTCCTTTCATGTAAAAATTTTTATATTTAGGATTTTGGAATGAATTGTTATAGGGGATTAGGATGAACATTGGTCATAAAATCTCATCTTATGTACCATATGAAGCCTTGGAGCATCTACCATTCAACCATCCAAAGAAGAAAGAAAGAAAGAAGAAAAGAAAGAAAGAAGAACAAAACTTGAAGACCCCCATAACAATGAATTCTTTTACTTAAATTATAATTTAATTCATTTGTAATGGTTGTATATGGGTAGACTCGCTACCAATTTGATATTTTGGGTTTGTGGGTGGTGCCCAACCATAAATGGCCATTTATTCTTTTTGCTAGTTTTATAAATTGATTGATGTTTGTTTAATTTGTGTATGGCATGCTTTTTCCTAGTTTCTTGCTTTATGTATGGATGTGGATTAAGCTCTTTAGGGAAAAATAAATCTTTTACCCAACTTAACAATTCAAGCTAAAACTAAATAATTCATAACCTCACCAAAAGCTTAGGATTAAAATCAAGATAAAAGAATTAAAAACCCCTTAATTAGATAAGTTCTTTTCTTTATAATATCATGCACAACAACATCTTATTTCACTCTTGATTGGAGGGCTTCATCTTTGCAGAGAACCTGACTTGACCTTTGAGGGTCGTGGTGGAAACTCACCTCCTAAACTTCTAGCTGATTTTGGCCAACAATCTACTTTCTCATGCATTAGTCATAAAAGTCCTATTAGCCTGAGTCAAAAATGATTGTCCAAAAATGAAATAAAATGAAACTTGAAATGCATTAGATTTAGGTCATTAAAGCATGTCCCTTTACATAATTTAGTCTCTTTAGGGAGTGAGTTTAAGGACTTATTCTTTTCTAATATAAAAATAACCTAGCTATCTTGCATAAGCATAAAGACTTGTCTACATGTATTTAAAATCATAGGAGGAGTTAGTTGGAGGCCACCCCTAGGCGGTTGTAAGTCCAAGCTATTGAGTGGTTTATCCTCTCTTATGGAGGCAAACCAAATGCCCATTTTTTCCTTAGATTTAGGTTGTGCTTCCGACCCTCACCGAAGCTCCATAGATTTAGGTTCTGAGGTTGCTTTTCTCCTTTGTGGGCCATAATCATAATTTCTCACCTCTTAAGCATTTACTTAATCTTATGTTAAGGAATCTTAAGTCCTAAAATTCTAATAAAAAATGCAACTCAAACAATCTAAATCAATTTCTAAAATGTAAAGCCCAATTTTAGGATAGTTTGATATGCTCGCTAGGTTTCCTAACATCTTGAACATCTCCTACTTATTCCCATTTTGACTTTGATAATAACTCTCTCTTTTGATCAATCCCATTTGATCTTCAAATATAAATCAATCGATTGATATTCTTTCCCTATTGAAATCTTCAGAGACAATAATCATTTACCTAAATCGAGAGTTTTTTTAAGGGATCCCGCCCCTTAGGATGTAATTAATTATGGTGGCTTGCCCCTGTAGGGAACTTAACAAACCCAAGTTTAAAATTAACTCTACTTTAGTTTTCCATGTAAAGTAGGGGAAGAATCTCTGGTATATATGCAGGCCCATCATCCTTAGAAGTTTTTATTGAGGTGATTGGTTTCATTAAAGGGTAGTGATTTCTATCTCTCGAGATAGTACAATATACCTTGATGACGATCATCACTTGAATAAGTACCGGATCGTGGCGTCTTACCAAGATAAATTTTTGTAAGGGTTCCTCCTTAAACTTACTACTTTAATCTTCACTTTCAGTTTATCTTCTTATACTAACAATAATCTTCTTTGTTACATTTAATATTTATTTTTATTATAAATAATGCTAATCTAATTTTATGCTTTAGAATGTTAAACCATCGCCCTCGTTGAGAAGGAAGATGAATGATTCTTTTTTATCCTCAAGGATGATTTGGGAATTATTTTGTCAAATTTGTGAATTAATTCAATCGAAATGATTTTTGATTTCCAATGGTCAAAAAGGTACTATGGTATAAATGTATTTGAAGTAATTATTCTATTAGTTAAACAAGAATCTAATCCCCTTGCATGGAGTTCCATATTTTTATTTTTCATGGCAAGTATTTATGATGTATATGAATTTAGACAAAGTCATATTCCTCATATTTAAACCAAGTTTATTAATTGATGCCCAAAAGAAATTAGATTCTTTCTCTAATAAAGACAATTAAAAGGTTCACACACTTAAGGACTTTCATATCTCATTAAAAGAGTACTAAAATGATAGATGAAATACAGGTAAATCATAATTTAAGTCAAGGTTGTTGCTAAACATGCTGAAAAATAGACAACAAAATAATTACTTGATAAAAAAGCTTTAAAAGAAGAGCATTTCGGAAGAGAAAAAAAGAACATGCTACCTTGTCCTTTAATTCATCCATCCTTTTACTACTCTTTTAATAAGATATGAAAATTCTTAAGCGTGTACAAATTTTTATTGTATTAATTAAAGAAAGAATCAAAATTTTTTTTGACAGCAATTAATAAACTTTGTTTAAATATGAGGAATGTGACTTTGCCTTGATTCATATACAACATAAATATTTTCCATGAAAAATACAAATATGAAACTCGATGCAAGGGAAATTGATTCTTATTAAACTAATAAAAAAATCACTTCAAATACACTTGTACCATAGTACCTTCTTTACCAGTGGAAATCAAAAATCATCTCGATGCTCTTTTAAATTAATCCACAAATTTCTCAAATGATTTCCAAGTCATCCTTGAGGATGAATGAATCGTAGCATTCATCTTTCTTTCAATAGAGCTTCAACATCCTATAACACAAAATTAGGCTAGCATTAATTGTAATAAAAATATATATTAAGTGTAGCTATGAAGATAGTTCAAAGTCTAAGAAGACCAAACTAATAAAAAAGAAGGCTAAATTGCTAGCTTTTCTTTTTTTGATAAATGTTTTAGACTGGATGTTAGAGTGTATGGTCATAGAATGAATGGTAGGATGTACTTAGTCTAACTATTCCTTTCTACAGGGGATTATGCTTAAGGGGTGCTATCATAAATAAAAATATAAATGCTTCTTACTTGCAGATGCTTATACCCCATTGCATAATCCATAGGCCAGGTGGACTTAGTCACCCATGTGGGGTGATAAGTCCAATAAACATGCTTGGGATTTGTGTGGTGTGATTTAACTAACCATTGTTTTGTAGGTGTTAGTTAGATTTCTACTTTTCCTTTTCATGTAATAATTTGTATATTTAGGATTTTGGAATGATTTATTATGGGAAATTAGGATAAGCATGGTCATAAGATCTTATCTTATGCACCATGTGAGTCCTTGGAGCATCTACCATCCAAAGGAAGAACCAAAGAAGAAAATAAGAAAAGAAAAGAAAGAAAGAAGAAAGAAGAATAAAGCTTGAAGACCCCCATAACAATGAATTTCTTTGCTTAAATTATAATTCAATTTATTTATAATCCGTGTTGTATAAATAGATTCCTACCCATTTGATATTTTCAGGTTTGTGAAACCACAAATAGCCATTTATTCTTTTTTGTGATTAGCTTTATGAATTGATTAACTTTTGCATTATGTAGTTTCTTACTTGCTTTATGTATGGCCTGGATGTGGATTAGGCTCTTTAGGGAAAAATAAATCTTTACCCAACTTAACAATTCAAATAAAAATTAAAATAACTCATAACCTCACCTAAAGCTTAGGATTAAAATTAAGGTAAAAGAATTAGCAACCCTTAGATGAGTATTTTCTTTATAATATCATGCACAAATCATCTTATTTCACTCTTGATTGGAGGCTTCCACTTTTAAGAACCCTTTGACCTTTGAGGGCTATGGTGGAAACTCATCACCTCTTACATTCTACCGATTTTGGCCAATAATCTTTCTCATGCATTAGTCATAAAATCCTATTATCCTAAGTCAAAATGATTGTCCAAAAATAAAAATAAAATGAAATTTGAATTGCATTAGATTTAGGTCATTTGAAGCATACCCTTTACATGATCTAGTCTCTTTAGGGAGTGAGTTTAAGGGCTTAGTCTCTTTCTAAATAAAAATAGCCTAGCTATCTTGCATAAGCATAAAGACTTGCCTACATGTATTTAAAATCATAGGAGGAGTTAGTTGGCCACCCCTGCATTGTAAGTCCAAGTTGGTCCTCCTCATGGAGGTAAACCAATTACCTATTTTCACTTTAGATTTAGGTTGTGCTTCTGGCCCTCGCTAAAGCTCCTTAGATTTAGGTTATGAGGTTGCTTCTCATCTTTGTGGTACATAAGCATAATTCCTAATCTCTTAGGTATTTTCTTAATCTTGTGTTAAGGAATCCTGAGTCCTAAAATTCTAATGAAAATACAACTCAAATAAACTAAATCAATTTCAAAATTTTAAAGCCCAACGATAGGATAGTTTGAGATGCTCGCTAGGTTTCCTAGCATCATGGGCATCTCCTACTTGTTTCCTATTTTGGCATTGATAATAACTCCCTCTTTTGATCAAACCAATCGATTGATAGTTCTACCTTATTGAAATCTTCAGAGACAATGATCATTTACCTTAATTGAGTTTTCCTAAGGGATCTTGTCCCTTAGGATGTAATTAACTATGGGGCTTGTTCCTATAGAGAACTTAATGAACCAGTTTAAAATAAACCCCGCTTTTCCATGTAAAGTAGGGGAAGAATCTGGTACATATGCATCATCCTTAGGAGTCCTTATTGAGGTGATTGGTTCCATTAAAGGGTAGTGACTTCTATCTTTCGAGATAGTACACTATACTTTGATGATGTATCGATCACTTGAATAAGTACATCTGCGGATCTGCATGGCATCTTACCAAGATGAATTTTTATATAGGGTGTTCCCTCTTTCATTTCTCACCAATAGATTTGAAAGGCGACTCCCCTCTATAAGAATTTTTCACCACAGCTTTTTCTAATGACTCCGCTGGAGACAGTTTCTCTCTCCATCTTTGGTAAATGATCATTGTATTTGAATATCGATAGTGGATTTGTACTTTGGTATGAATCCAAGACTATCCTTCTTTTTGTTGGCACTTAGCTCATTTCATTCTTGAGTTGAGTTAGCTAACATCTTTAGTTTTAGGACCACATTACTTGTTGGTCTTAAAACCCCCGTTGGGTTCTCCAATGGGTAAAATGAAAAGATCTACAAAAAAACATCTCTTAAAGACTTCCTCCTTATCATTTTCATGATAAATAAAGGTTCATCATAAAAATAAGAAATCTTTCATAAAGAACTTTTCTTTTTCAAAAAGCACCTTTTCAAAAAATGCACTTAATAAAATATCTTCCACAAAATTTTGTCACCTTCATTTAACAATTCACATAATTGTTACATATAGGAATTTTCAAAATTAAAACTAATAATATTTTCAAAAAGCATAAATGAACATCTTCTTTCAATTCATTTTGATGGAAATTTCATTTTCAAAATAAAAAAAAACAATCATCTTTTTTTAAAATCACAATCATTATCATAAAACTTTTCAAAAAGCACACATGAATTCTTCTACTCAATACATTCACACTTATTGGATGGAAAGTTCATTTGTAAACAAAATCAAAATTTTCAAAAAAACACACATGAATACATTCATTTAATATACTTAGATTTATTAAATGAAGATTTCATTCTAACTAAAAATAAAATATCATTTAGAAATCCCACTTAAACATATCCCACATATGTTTTAAGTTGGAATTCCTCCATTTCAAAAAAAACAACAATCAAAAATTTCATTCTTCAAAAATAAAACCGATCTCCCTTCTACATACTTAAATTTGTTAAATGGAGGTCCTCTTTTCAAAACATCAAAATCAACAATCATATTTCAAAGTATTTTCAAACACACATTTGGAATTTCATTTAGCATAATCAAATTTTCTCAGTAAAGTTTCCAAATCCAAAATCAAAATCAATAATCATATTTCAAAAAACTTTTATACTTCATTTAACATACCTAAATTTGTTAAGTAAAGTTTAAAAAAAATTCAAAATTCAAAAAAATTTCTAAACACATTTTGGAACTTCATTTAACATACCTAAATTTGTTAAGTAAAGTTTTCAAAATCAAAATTCAAAAACTTTCTAAACACATTTTGGAACTTCATTTAACATACCTAAATTTGTTAAGTAAAGTTTTCAAATCCAAAATTCAAAAAAAAAATTAAACACTTTTTGGAACTTCATTTAACATACCTAAATTTGTTAAGTAAAGTTTCCAAATCCAAAATTCAAAAATTTTATAAACACATTGTGGAACTTCATTTAACATACTTAATTTTGTTATGTAAAGTTTCCAAATCCAAAATAAAAAAATTTTCAAAACACATTTGGAACCTCACTTAACATACCCAAATTGGTTAAGTGAAGTTTCCAAATCCAAATATCAAAATTTTCAAACACCTTTTGGAACTTCTTCCCATAGCATGCCAAATTTGCTAAGGAGAAGTTTCCATTTTTCAAAATCAAAAATGAAATCAAAATGTTAAACACACCATTTGGAATTTCATTTAGCATACTCAAATTTGCTAAGTGAAATTTCTATTTCATAAAACCAAGTGGGATTTCATCTTTAGCATACCAAATTTGCTAAAGGATCTACCCTTTTCAAAAACCAAAACTTTCCAAACAAATGAAACACTTAGGATTTTCTTAGCATACCTAAATTTGCTAAGAATCATATTTTCAAAATCAAACAAAATACACTTGGATTCCTTACTTAGCATACCTAAATTTGCTAAGTAAGAATTCCAAAATCTTCCAAAATTAAATAAAATAAAATCCACAAAAAAACAATCACTTTTACTTCACTTAGCCTACCTAAATTTGCTAAGTAAGAATTTCAAAACATTCAAACAAAACAAAATCATTTGACCCTTATTTGAACATACCCAAATTTGTTAAAGGAAAGGGTCCTCAAAATCATAAAAAAAAACTCAAATTCAAAACAAAATAATGAACTTATGGAAGCATCCTATCAAAAATTTTGAACCCATATTTCAACATACCTAAATTTGTTGAAGTTTGGATTCATACTCAAATTCCTCTTTCAATCAATCTTCTTAAATCCATTTGAACTCCACTTAACACTTCCAAGTTGTTGGATGTGGGTTCAAATTTTCAAAATTCAAAAATTTAAAATCTATGGAGATAGAAAACTGATGCAACTTCATTTCTCATTGCATATCCTTTTCAGTCAATGCAAGTATAGTTTCAGTTTACTCAATCGACAATGGCCGCTTCAAATTTATCTTTACTTTCTCAGATGGATCTAGCCTTAGATCAAGCTGACTTCCCTCATTTGGACCATACCCATTTGATCCATTTTGGCTGATGATTTGAGGGGGCCATGATCACTTGTGCTTGCATTCCCTCACCATGAGGAAGAAGGTGGTGATTAGTCATCGTAGACTTACCCTGATTGATATCTCCTCATAAGAGAGGTCCATATTTAGTGGTTTTGATCCATTATAGTTATAGTTCATCCTAGAGTTTCACATGTTGCCTTGGTGTATGCTAGCACCCTGCCATCTGTACCCTCTGAGGGTAAGGTTCCCCTAGTTTCAGGGCTTGCCTCCCCCACATTTAAGTACGGGTCTAGCTCACACTCCTCTCGTCTTACTCGCACCCAGCGTAGGAACAAGAACTATATGGTCAAATGGTTCCATACTCAGATAGCCAAAGAGCTTGATGCAGCTTCCAGATCAACCATGGATGAGTCTCACATGATCACTTCACCACTGGTTACGGAGAACCACCATTCTCTCTCGATCGAGAGAGAGGATGCTAGGAGGATTTCATCGCCTCCTCCAGTGGTGCATTTATAGCCAACAGTTTCTAAGAGTAGGAGGTCGTACGTCGGCCTTCACTCTATTCTACGCTAGGTAGGCGGAGCATACGAACGCTCAGAGTCCGGTACCTTTTGATCTTCGATCTATTATCCCCCGCAGCATTGGGAGACAGATCCATCGGGAGAGGGCCCATGAGGCTCATGCATCATACATTACCAACATAGAGTGACGAAGGTTAAGCCGTCAGTTAGCCGCTTCTGCTTTGGTTGATTTTTCAGCTCGGTGCACTACCCACGCTGACCAAACTGATAGTATTCTCCTCATGGGAACCAGCCACCACAGGAGGGCAGCTTTTGTACAGAGAGTCGATGGTGTCACCACCCCACATCCGCAATCGCCAGTGGTCTCAGCATTACCAATTCCATCTAAGGCCATTAAGGCCGCATCCGAGGAAATACATATCCTATTGGTGATCCGGCTACAGCCAAGGGACTCCTCCTACACCACCCATTGTGGTAGGGTCAAGCTCTCCTGATGGACCTTCTGCCCTAGTGGTGGTGCGGAAGGAGTGGCTACCCCAGAGCATCGTGGTTGTTCCTTCACCAACTCAACCTATACAGTCGGATGTGGAGATGGTGATGATTATCATGAATATTCCAGATGACAGTGCAGTTATAATAGTGGTAGAGGATCATCCTAGGATTGTTACCCCAATTATAGCCAATATCAGTCAGGAGTATCATTCCTCTAGTGAGTACAGTCCGCACAGGATTGACTCCCCAACTACAAGCAAGGTCTAGTGCCTCTCAATGCATGACACAGTCACCAGCTTTTGTACCTGTTGAGTTAGATCAATTTATATGAGATAGTTGCAAGATTTTATGGAGAAAAGGAGATCTTAAGCTTGCATGGTCCGATGAAGAAAGAGTCGCCTTGATCCCAACAAAGATGCCTTGATGGGGATTCAACCGCATATGCATGGTTGATACTAGAGGTTCTCTTCTAGGGAGCAATAGGCCATGGAACATGATGAGGTTGATCTAGGAGACACAATAGAATTAGCCCATCACCTCCAACAGTAGTTAAGGCAGAAAGACAAGTAAATTGATAGGATGGCACAATGGTTGTAGGACTTGTTAGTAGTGTCGCGTTTCGTAAGAAAGCCCTCCAATTCATCCTAGTATAGATGTTACCACTGAAGCTAGTGCATGTTTTAGATCCAGTTAAGACTATACCTCCCATTGAGTAAGGCAACACTAGTCTTTAAAGGAAGGTAGTGGAAAGTACCTCCATGCATGAAAAAGATCTGAAATCCATGGCTGAACAGAAGGTGAAGGAAGCTTTGGCTCAAGCCCAGGGAGGATCATCGGTTCCAAAGAGTAGACCCTACCCAAAGGAATTCGATGTTATCCAGTATCCCAAGAGTTTCGTGCCTCCTTCCTTTAAGAGCTTCGATGGCAGTGGGAACCTGAGGCAACATATAGCTCACTTCAGGGCTAATTATTGCAACACAGGTGGCAGCAACGCTTTACTCTTTACACACTTTATTAGTAGCCTAGCGGGTATATCTTTTGATTGGTATGCTGAACCGCCCAACAATTTTGTGAAGACATTTGCTAAGTTGGAGTGACTCTTCATCAAAAGATTTGCTGGAGCTCAGCAAAGGGTTACTGTAGGTGATCTCATTGTAGCACAACAGCACTCCGGTGAGTCACTTGTTGATTATATTCTCTAATGGCGTAACCTAAGTATGAACTGTGAACCATAATTGTCTGAATAGGATGCCATTGAGATTCTCTTGAAGAATATCCATGGCTTGACCGCCTTCATGCTTAAGGGCTTCACCATAAAGATATTTGAGAAGCTAATCAATAAGGCAGCTAGTCTACAAAGAGAGGCCAAACAGTTGCCTTTTCCAGATCGGTTGCCAAAGAAAAAATCCCATAAAGTCTATGAGAAGAATCCTAGAGTAGTGGATTGACAAGGGAAGCAGCTGCCTAGAGATCGGTCCGAGAGACCAACCCACCACCTCCACCTCCTTTACCACCACCGAGGCAGCCCTACTGTCCTCCACCATAGCCTCCATGGCCAGCACAGCCATCGCCTCAGCCATACCACCACCAGCAGTGGCATGCATATCCATCGCAGGTAACTATGGTCTACCTACTCTATTATATAAGTTAAACCAACCTTTTTCTTTTAAGAGGGAGGTAATCAAGAAAATATTTAAGAATCTCTTAAAGAAACTTGATTTTCAACTACCTGAGCCTAGGAGACCAGAGGAAGTAGGTAAAAGTCATGATCCAAAATTTTGCCCTTACCACCGTATGTTAGGCCACATTTTGGAGGATTTCTTTACATTCAAGGATTGGCTTGAACACAATTTCAAGATCGGTGTTGTAGTTATCCTAAAGGAATATCTTATGGAACAACCTTCCGCCCATTAGGTAATCCTTGGGGATACAAGTGATCATACCAAAACCAAAGAAGGTTGGGACATTTCCTTATCTAAAATCTCTAAGAAAATAATTTAGAAGATCAAGAAGCTATCCTTACAGGTGCCTGAGTCAGCTCAAATCTCCAACATCAAGGAAGGTTTGCAAGTTTCTAGTGTCAACTCTAGGAAAGTGGGAGCTCAACAGTAGCATCATGTGTCAACCCGGGATAGCCCCATAGCATATCCACCGACCGTGTCCCGACTCTAGCCTTCAGTTGTAGCTTCCACACTGATGACTTGTACAATTTTAGCTTGCTCTTCTGTTTCTTCTACTAGTAGAACTCTTGTATCAGATAAGGGCATCAAATTTCTTACTCCACTCGCTCTACTTGACTTCTACTTTGTACCCCCAAATACTTCCAAGAAATTGAAGAATAAAGCTGATTAAAATTACATCTATGTCTCTTCAAATGAGTTGTCTTCTTCTATTCCTGACGATAACTTATCAAGTCTAATTAACTATAATAATTCCAATCTTCCTCTTTCTAATTTAGAGTTGGATTTTCCAACTCTAAATACTACGGGTTCACCACTTGAGATAGACTTGGAATCATCCCACTCAGAGTCCCATAGAAGAAGCTGTAGGTGAGCTTGAAGTGTGTAGAACTTGCCACCACCTTGCCTCAAGAGATTACCGAAGTAAACCTCTGTAGTGGCAAGGTTCTATCTTCTAGGGCAGCACCTCAAGATAGAGGGAAACAAGTCATTGGTACTAAAGAACGAGAAGCCCTTCCACAAGATTCTCCACCCTTGGATATGCTTATGGAAGACCAGCCAAAGGTGGACTACAACATCCTTTCTCATCTAAGAAAGTTACCATCAAAGCTAAGCATATATGATGCCCTTGTCTTATCTAAAGAGATGAGGGAGTCACTAATCAAGGCCCTCCTTGATCCTGAAATATGTTTAGCTCAGCTGACCACTATAGGTGAGGAAGCACACTATGCAAAAGAAGCCCAAGGGATCACCTTCACAGATGAAGACCTTCTACTAGGGGACTTGGAGCACAACCGTCCCCTATACATCACAGGTGTGGAAAGGTTCGACTCGCCAGGTTTTCATGGATTCAGGTGCATCGGTGACCATTATGAGTCTAAAGGCCCTTGCCTATTTGAAGATAGACATTTCTACTCTCCAAGGAGATAGGATGATGTTGAGAAGATTCAATGATCAAGACGAGGGGGCTTTAGGTTCTATAGTGTTACCGTTGGAGATAGGTGGCTAGAAGACTGAAGCCAAGTTCTACATCATTGATTTGAATACTTCATTCACTGCTTTGCTTGGTAAGCCTTGGATACATCAGAACAAGATCATTTCATCCTCCCTTCATCAGTGCATCAAGTTCAAAAAAGATGGAATTGAGTACCGTGTCAATGGGGATGAAAAGCCATTTTCAATTAGAGAGGTTGAGATCTATGAGGATGCAACCTACTATCTCTTTCAAAACACCCTTTCTTGTGAACTTGGACAAAATTCAAATGCAAATACAAAAGCAAAAGAAAATGCAACAAAAGAAAAGATAAAAGAAAATGAAAAGAAAAAGAAAAGTCCAAGTGAGCAAGAAGGGGGAATTGAAAAAAAGTGGATCCGCATATCACATTCCACCCACAGTTTATTCCATCGTATGGGCATGTGGGTAGGATGTCTCAAACTCCACCAGGTAGATGCAGAGGCAGAAATAGAGGTAGTTCTAGAGGTGGAAGACCCCTACTTGGCCTTTAGCCAATAGAGGTCATGTTCCAGTTCTTAGGAGTACCCCTACTACTCACATAGACATGGAATCCAGCTCGGAGGATGAGTCCAATGTGATTAATATACCAGCCAACCCCTCTCAGTGGGTTCCATTGGAGGTGACTTTTGATCCAGTGAGAAACGAAGACCAAACCTACAAGCAAAGCAAATTATTTGAATCTAGTTTATGTGAAACTATTCGGTAGCAGTTGGGAACCTTATCCCTTACCTCACTTACATCTCAGAAAGTTGAAGGTTTAGTAAGGAAGTCCCTAAGTCTGACATGAAGCAAAAAAGATTTTTTTCATCATCCTCAAGTCCGATGTAGGACTTGAGGAAGATACTTTAAAGAATTAATGGAATTACCTTTTGACTTTTACCCTTGTGTTCAAAATCTTATAAAAAAGGTTTAGTTCCTCACACTTGGTCTAAGCACATGTCGAATATTTTGAAAAGCTATGAAATAAGGGGGAAGCATAATCAAGAGAAGGACTAGGATTCGATATAATGGGTCCAGTCGATGATGAAGTTTATTGCCTAGTTGTTACCAACCATTTGAAATTCTTTCTCACACATCCCCAAATCTTTTGAGAATGTGTGTTTAGATACTTCAGATGATCTAAATGATCTCCAAGTCAAAGAGGCACCACCAAAATTTGAACAGGAGATTCATTCAACAATATACAAGCTCAAAGAAATCAACCTCGGGATAGAAAAAAATCCTCGCCCGACATACATCAGTTCATTGCTGAATGAAGAAGAAACCAATGATTTAGTTAGGCTATTGACTGAGTTTAAAGACTGCTTCACATGGAGTTATGAAGAAATGCTCAAATTATCTCCTGACATTGCAGTCCACAAGCTAGCAATAGATCCTAATGTTACCCCTATTAAGCAAGCTCCTAGACGCATGCGATTAGAAAATAAATAATGGGTCATTTCTAAAGTCAAGAAACTAATCGATGTTGGTTTCATCAAAAAAATATCCTACTAGCTAGTGTCATCCCAATTAAGAAGAAGAATGGCCAAATTCATTTGTCAATTTTAGGGACTTAAATAAGGCATGCCCTAAGGATGAGTTTCCTTCCTATACTAGAATTAATGGTGGATATTGCCTCATCTCATGCGCCTTCTCTTTCATGGATGGTCATCCGGCTATAATAAAATCAAGATGTCTCTAAAGATGAAAGAAACACTACTTTTGAACCCCATCGAATCTTTTATATGGTCATGCCTTTCGACCTTAAAAAACATACCATACCATGACTGATCTTCAATGAACTCATCCATCATCAAGTTGAGTGCTATGTTCATGATCTAGTAGTCAAGAGTAGAGAAAAGGAAGACCACCTCTTTGACTTGAGAGTAGTTTTCGAACGGTTAAGATAATATAACCTCAAGATGAATCCTCTAAAGTGTGCATTTGGAGTCAGAATTCCTTGGGTTTGTTGTTCGATACCAGGGAATAGAAATAGATCATGAAAAGATCAAAGCTATCTTAGAAATGTCATCTCCTAAGAGTTTAACTCAACTCAGATCCTTTCAAGGATGGTTAGCATATCTAAGATGCTTTATCTCAAACTTATCAGAGAGATGCAAACCATTCCCAGCACTTATAAAAAAGGATGTCAAGTTCAAGTGGGATGACAAGTGCTAGCACGCATTCAAAGATATCAAAGAATACTTGGTGAAGTTGCCGCTGTAGCCTCTATCCGAGTGCCATTGATTTTTTACACTACGATTGGATGACTCTTGGCTCTATTGGCCCAAGCCAATGATGAGGGAAGGAAAGTGCACTCTCGCCTCTCACCATCGATCCCGAAGCAAACTATTCACCTATTGAGAAACATTGCCTAGCTTTGATCTTTGCATCTCAGAAGCTACGACACTACATGCTTTCTCATAAGGTGAGCTTGATCTCCCGAACAAATCCAGTATAGTACCTCATGACATGGCCAACGCTTTTTGGATGTTCAGCTCATTAGACCATGATACTGTCACAATTTGATATCACATACCCCTCCGCGGTAAAAGGTGGCACTAGTGAATTTCTTAAAGACACACCCACTGATTCTCCACTTAGTGACGCTCTCACGATGAACAAATCATGAACTTAGGGGAGGCCAAACCAATCGATGAGAGATGTATTTTGATGGTCTTTCTAAAGGTGAAGCACCACGATCTATTCTCCCAGGAAAGGCAAGGGTAGGAATAGTTCTCCTAACTCCAAACTACGATGTGATGAGATTCTCATACTATCTTTCTGACCCCTGCACTAATAACGAAGCTGAGTATGAGGCTTTGATTATCAGTTTGGAGTTAGCCATCACTATCAGTGTCAAGAGTATCAACATCTTTAGGATTCTTAGTTGGTCATCAACCAGATTCCTGGGTCCTACTAGGTCCTCAAACCCAAGCTTCATCATTACTGTGAGTATACCATGAAGCTGTTGGACCAGATTCCTGAAGCCACCATCTACAAAGTTCCCTGAGTAGAGAACATAGTAGTAGATGCCTTGGCCAAACTTGTCAAAGAGTTGGCATGTCCAAAAGATGAGTCCATTTCAATAAGGGTCCAAAATAGACAAGTCTTATCCCTTATTGATTTTGAACTCATCGAGAGACTTTCTCTTGAAGGGGAGGTTTCCATTGCCAAAATGGAAAAGGATCTAGATTGGATACAATTCATACTTGAACACAGTAAACTATCTCAAGAGAAATCTCAAGCCCATCAGGTGAAACATAGAGCTCTCTCCTATGCTCTTATTGATGGCACCCTATATTACCAGTCCTTTGACCAAATGTGGTTACATTGTTTAGATAAACATGAAGCTCATAGCATTGTAATCGAGGTACACTCTCATGTGTGGAGCTCATAACCGTCCAAGATGAAGTCAAAGATCAAAAGACTTGGATACTACTGACCTTCTATGATCACATATTGCATGGATGTAGCTAGGAGATGCCATTAGTGTCACGTACATGGTGTGGTCCTCCACCAACCACCCAACATTCTACACCCTACTTTGGCTTCATGGCCATTTGAGTGTTGGGGTACCAACATTGTAGGTTCGATCAATCCTCCTTCTTCCAAGGGGCATCAATTCATCTTAGCTGCTACCGACTACTTTTCCAAGTGGGCCATCCCAATCGAGAGGTCACAACTCACCATGTATTTTAGTTTTCAGAACCATATCCTATATAGGTTTGGGGTGCCTCGATAAATTATATACGATAATGGTACTGCATACAAAAGCACAAAAATCAACAACTTTGCTAGAAGATACAGTATAGATTGGAGATACTCCACCATATACTACCCTAGAGCTAATAGCAAAAGCATTCAACAAAAAACTCATCCAAATATTGAAGAATACTTTGATGATAACAATAACGAGCGGTTGAAGCCTTGTGGGCCTACCGCATCACATACCGAACTCCAACTCAATCTATCCCATTTTCCTTAGTGTATGGGTCTGAAACTGTTCTTCCCTTAGAAGTTCAACTCTCATCACTAAGGATAGCATTGGGTAACAAGATCACTACATAGCATAATGCAAAGTTGTGGTTAGAATAGCTTGAAGGTTTGGAGGAAATCTCCTACGAGCGTGCCAGAACTTTGAGTTGTACAAGGCCAAAATGATTCAAGCTCACAACAAGCTGGTCCACCCAAGGTCTTTTCAAGTAGGAGAACTTGTGTTAGTCCTAAAGAGACCAATTGTTGCCCATCGAAAGATGGGAGGCAAGTTTGAACCCACTTAGGAAGGCTCTTATGTCATAGAGAAGGCCTACCAAGGAGGATCTTATCACTTATTGATTGTAAAGGGGAATACTTGATGCTTCCAATTAATGGGCTCTATCTAAAGAAATATTACCCATAAAATAAAACTTTGAAAACAATCATTAATAAAAGAACAAAATCTAATTCCATTCATCAAATCTTCTCTTCTTTTGAAGTGTTGTTTGCTTGTCTTGCGAATCTGCCATGACGTATTTAGGGTAGGTGTAAGGTTCTCCTAGTGGCATCATATCCCTGTTTCACAACACAAACACAATCTCGATGCTATTAGAATAGGTGTAAGAGAATCTGAGAGGCATCCTATTTCGATTAGCATAACTAAGTTAGGGGTGAGAGAACTCAAGCGGCATCCTTTCTTAGTGGGAATTCATGTTTCCATCAGTGGCATCATTTCATAATTTACTAATGTGTTTTAAGGTAGCTGTAAGAGTCCCCCAGAGGCATCCTATTCCTTTTAACACATGCATACAACAAATATAAATCTTTTATCTCAAGCTATTTTGATGTGGGAGCAAGCCCCTATGGCACTCACTCATTATCTTCTCTAGGTCGGGTCTACATGCTACCTCGTTAGTATGTCACCCGAGTGGTCATTTATTGGAAGATGTGAGTCCCCATGCTTTCTTCCTAACTTGATCATTATAAATAAAAGAGCACCTTGTTAGTATGGTCTTCACGCCGAAGCAACCTCATGTTGACTTTGTTTAAGAAGATGTGAGTCCCCATGCTTTCTTCTTGAACTAGCCATCTTGTTCTAACTAGGTTGAGTATATTTGAGGCTTAGGATAAGTCCCCCAAAGGCTCATTTCCTCCTGATTACTTTTGAGTTGATGTAAGTCTCCCAGTGGCATTCACTCAATAGTAGCCCTAGGTCGAATAGCACCTATCGAGCTGAAGACTGACTATCCCAGCAATCAGTTCCACTATAGGAGGACGTGAGTCCCCGAGATTTCTTCCTAGGTTGATTGTTGCAAACCAACGGGCACCTTACGTTGGCTGATGTTCGCTATGCTGACAACGACTCACCCAGTGAGTACACCACTCTTGGCAGATATAAGTCACTGTGCTTTCTCGTTGAGTTGGACACTGAATACCTATTGAATTTATGACTAGCCATGTCATTTTCTCCAGGGTGTTGGATTAAGCCCTTACCGATCCCATCCCTTATGGGCACTCTATTTGGATCAAGTCCTTTGCGACCCCATTTAGACACTACTCGCGTTACTTTTGGAATCCCCTTTCCTAGTCACCCTTATGGTTGGAAAATTTGTTCAATGAATGTGCAAATTCTCCCTTGGTTCAGTAAATCTAAGATAGGACTAGGCCGATATAAGCTCCTTCTCAATTTGATCCTTCACAAACTAATAGGTTCCATGATAAAACAAACTAAAATAAAATAAACAAAATTAATTTGCTTGTGGATTAGGATTCAAGCCCCCAAAGGGCCTCTTCTCCCAAGCATGCATCCTATCTTTATGGCAGTGTTAGTAGAACTCCCTATAGGAATTTCTTGACTACCTGAGTTGAGATAAATCCCTAGGTTGGTACTCACTCTGTAGTAGCCCTTAGGTCAAGTTCAATCTGCTTTGCCATAAGCAAGTTACACCGGCAGTCATTCCGCTTTGAAAGATATAAGACTATGATGCATTCTTTCTAGCATGATTGTCACAAACCAATGGGAAGCCCTAGGTCAGGTTTGATTTATTGCCCAAAGCAATCGATCACCTCTGTGGTCTTTTCTAGTAGAAGATGTGAGTCCCGGAGCTTTTTTTCCCCTCAATTGATCATTGCAAACTGGAAGGCGCTCCTTTTGTTGGATAGTTCTGCCATCATCCGGGAAGCTACTCTCTTTGGTTCAGTAAATCTAAGATAGGTCCAGACTTCTATAAGCTCCTTCTCAGTATGATCCATCACAAACCGATGGAATCCTTCAAATCAAACTTGAAAAAATGAAATTAATCTTTGACTATCATTGAGTTGATCTAAGTCCCCCAGTGGCATTCACTCAATAGTCAGCCCAAGGTCGGGTGTGATTTATTGCCCAAAGCAACTGATCATCCTAATGATTCCTCATTTCTAGAAGATATGAGAACCCATGCTTTCTTCTTAAGACTTGACCATTATATACCAAAAGGCATTTCTCTTTGGTTGGATAGTCCTACCTTGTGGTTGGTAGACTACTCCCTTTGAATTGGTAAATCTGAGCTAGGTCTAGGCTTCCATGGCCCCTACTTAGTGCAATTCATCACAAACCTATGAGATCCATCATAATAAAAATAAATAAAACTAAAAAATGAAATCAATCTTTTACTATCATTGAGTTGATCTAAGTCCCCCAGTGGCATTCACTCACAACCCTAGATGTCTTGCTAATAGATTGCCCCAAAGAATCGGTCCTTACTTGGAGGATGTAAGTCTACTACGCTTTCTTCCTAGTACAACTACTATATACTTAAAGGCATCCCTTTGGCTGGTTAGTCCTACTATGTGCATAGTAGGCTACCCCTTTGGATTGGTAAATCTGAATTAGGTCTTAGCCTCAATGGCCCCTATTCAGTACAACCCATTGCAAACCAATAGGGTTCATCCTGAAAATTCAAACCTAACAAAATTTGAAACAAATTCAACCTTCTCCCCCAATGGAGATCTCTCCTCAGTAAGATTCAATTCAAATCAAACCTTTCATCTCCTTGTAGATGACTTGAACCTGCTTCCTTAGTGGAAGGTTCACACTCTATCCCTTAGTGGATTTATTCTCTCTCTTTTATGTCTTGGACATAAGTAGAGCCACATTGCACTAAGCTCTTCTTTTCCTTGGGTCAGGGATAGATAGTTTATGTTAGTGCTTGTGATGTATTGTTGATTTCGGCAACACCAATGTGGTGTTCTCTCATACACACCTATTACTTTGTTGACCTCATTTTTAGAATGAGCTCTCAACACCTCCATCTTAGATATTGGACTTCTCTTAGACTTTAAGAGTTCCTTAGTCTTAAGACACATCTAGTGATTAGGTGGACACTCTCGCCTAGCCCTAGAAGACTTAGAAGAGATATCCATAAGAATAGGTCATGCCTTAGGGGTGTTAGAAAAGTTTCCTACCCTTTAGCTTAAACCATTCCTCACTTTCCTTCTTTCAGTCAAACTCTGAATCAATTATATTTGATTTTTTTCAAACTCAAATCAATTCCATGATTCAATTCCATGATTGAGATCCATGATTGAAACCCATGATCGAAACCCATGACCAAATTCCATCAAAAATTCCTAAGTCCAAATTTCCTAAGTCATTAACCCTTTCTTAAGGACTTAGCCAAAATCATGATTCAAACCTATTCAAATCTTTGAGATTTTCTCATGATCCATTTATATCCTCATTTATATTCTCATATATAAATGAAATTTAAATTCAAACCCATCAAATCAAATTCAAAATTCTAAATCAATTAATGAAAATTTTCTTAAGTCCCTTTAATTTTCCATTAAAGGACTTAGCCAAGATCAACTCTAAACCTTGATCAAACCTATTCAAATTCATGGGATTTTCTCATAACTTATTTATATTCTCATTCATATTCTCATATATAAATGAAATATAAATATAACTCAATCAAATGAAACCCTCAAATTAAATTCCAAATTTAAAATCCATGAAATTCCCTTAAATCCCTTAATTTTCCATTAATGGATTTAACCTAAACTTTGATCAAACCATTTCAAACTCATGGGATTTTGTCAAAACTAATTTGTATTCTCATATATAAATGAAATATAAATATAAATCAATCCAATCAAACTCAAAAATTAAATTTCAATTTAAAAATTTATTTAATCCTTTAAATTCCCTTTAATGGATTTAACCTAAATCATGATTAAACTCTTTAAAATTCTTGAGATTTTCTCATTATCAATTTATATTCTCATTTATATTCACATATGAAAATGAAATATAAATTCAAACAATCAAAACCAATTCCAAAAATCAAACTCAAATCAACTCAAAATCAAATCTAAGCCTTTCAAGTCAAAATATTGAACTTAGCTAAATCAATTCAAATCAAGCCAAACTCTTGATTTTCTCTCATGGTTCAATCAATCCTACAATCATGAGCACATATATAAATCCAAACTTCAATCAAACAAGCAAAACCCAAATCAAAAATCAAACCCAAGGTCCTTTCATATTCTTCTTTGAATATGAAATTTTCAAATAGATCAAAATCCGTTTGACTTCAAACCACTTGTAAATGGATTTATATTTCAATCATAAGTCCATATACAAGATCAATCAACTTCAAATCAAGCTTTGACCAAACCATTTGACCCACTTAGGCTCAGTTGACCCAAAGTGACCTAAAGTACCCTTATGAGCCAACTTTTGATCCTAACCAAATTGGATTGAACCAAACTCATATATCCCTCTCATCATGATCAACAATCATCATGGGATGATCAATCAATCAAATTGGATCAAACCAAGTCAAACCTAAGGGTTGATTAAGTCAACACTTAACCTAAAATGAAACCTAACATAGCCAAATTCCACCATAGGCCAAATTGATTAAAACCATTGATCTAAGTTCACTCAAGACCTATGTTTGAACTTGACCAAGCCAACATTTGAGCCTAACCCAGCTATTGGCCACTTAACCCATTTTGACCTAAAGGGCCAAAATGTGTCAAAACTTGATCTAAGCTAAATTGATTGAAACCAATGAGTCAAGTCCATCCCGTATCACTTGTGGAACTTGACCAAAGCCTCAATTGGCCAACTAGACCAAACCTAGCCCAATTGACCTTAGACCCAACATGATGTTGAGACAAAATTGAACTTAACCCAAATTGATTGGAAACAAAGATACCAATTCACTCCATATGACTAACCTAACCTAAACCTACCCTTGACCTACCCCACATAGGTCAAATGGGTCAAATAGGTCAACTTGACTCATTTGACCTAAATGAAGTCATATGAGCCAAAACCAAATATATACCAAATTGAACTAAACCAAAGGCACCAAAACATTTAAAATGGTCATATCAACTTGACCCAACCCTTGGTTTGACCCAATTTGACCAATTGGTCAAGTTGACCCATTTTGACCTAAATGGGTCAACATGAGCCCAACCCTATCAAATGGATTCCAAATCCAACAAAACTTGGCCAAACCTAGTTTCTCCACATACCTAACATGTATAAAGTAAAAAAAAATGACCATTCTACCCCTAGTCCATAGAACAAATTTTGGCCTAGCCCATGGGTATTTTGGTCACACACTCTTCACAATCACTTGAGAATTTCCTAAAAGCTCAAGGGAACTTAGTGATGAGTGGTGCACCCAACCCAATGGGTTTAGGTTATCCTATTTGACCCATGGACCAAACCCGACCACATGGCTTGAAATTGAGTTTTCAAATTCCCTCATAAGCTCAATTTCAGCACATGGGAAGTTGGCATTCCACTCAAGGGATCAAATTAACCATGTGCACACTCAAAATAGCCTAAACAACCTCCTTAATATGGTCAATTAGATCAAAATGGTAAGCTTATGCTCGACCGTTTGATTGCCATAGGGGGAGATATACTCCCCCTAATTCAATGAAATTTTAGTTCACTCATTGTCGATTGGAGCTTAGGAACCTTTAGCAATCATCAGAGAGCATCCCTAGGCTTTCTAAGAGGGATTTGAATCTTAGCTTTCTCGGTTTAGAAAATAGGGGAGCTCATCTCAATTCCCAAGTCCTTCCATACTCAAATTCAGTGTAATTGCCTTTGCACACTCCCTCAGGGGATCAAGTAGAGTGCATCTAAGCATTCCCTAAAGTTCTCAAAGAAAGGAAGAGTGCAATTAGATCAAAGCTGCGGGAGCAAGTGGTGTTGGTCCATAGGGAGATCTACTCAACCCCAAGGCTTGAAACTTTCAACAAGGCTTCGTCTCCATCAGACGAAGCTACCTCATCGAGCTCGAGCACTGGTGATCACCTCCGGTGAGGTATGTAATTTTCTAACCACTTAGCTTGATAGGTGTTGGTCCTTTATGAAAGAAATATTCATTGCATGAGAAATCAATCGTTGGAAAGGTTGGTAATTATGCTTAGATGGTGTGGGTTGAGTTTGGTATGAATCCATGCTAGATCAGACTCTGATCTCCCCTTGGATCATGGACGGTCTCCATTGATCCTCAGGAAAGAACTTAGCTCATCTCAGCCATCCATCAACACATTTTAGATAGACAGCTAAGATTATTTGGCACGTTTAGTAAATCCTTTATCTATTTTAAACAGTGAATCATTAGCCATCTGATCTTTGATCGGACGGTGAGGATATTAGCGCGCCGCCGCCATTTGGGATGTGACATTTAAGTCACACCCTCACAGTGTGACACGTGTAAATTGCGCTAAATGCCATCGCCACACGTCACGCCATGAGTTGAGTATTAAGCAGGGATTAGTTAAGAATATTAATTAATTCCTAATTAATTCTAAAAAACTTCTAAAATTCATAACTCTTCATAGAAAAATTTGAAAAATAAAAGGAAAAATGCAATGGAAAGATAATTTCATCTAGAATATTTTTAAAATAAGTTTAAAGTATTTTGAATTACTCTTTTATCTAAATTTGGGTTTCTTTAGAAATCATAATTAGCTAATTAACCTTTAATTAGTTCATCAATTAATCTCAAACTTCTAAGGTTCATTTTAGGAGATGACATCTGCCTCTCCTAATTTTCTTGAGATTTATTGAGAGCTTAATTGGAGAAATTGCTAGTTCATTCCCTAATTACCCCTTTCATGTAATCAAGGGTAATTAAGGTATGATTAGTGGATTTATCCTATGTTAAGTTTGATTAAAGTCAAATCCAGTGAGTATGGATTTTATGGAATAATTTTGGGGCATTTTCCCTAAGTTATTCCCTAAACCCCCTTTTCTCTCCTTAATCCCCTTTTAATTAAGGGTTAACTCATTAATCACCCCTTTAAACAATTTTCAAAAATTCTAAAAAGTTTCAAAACTTAATTAATCTACCTTGGGTAGATTCTTAGATATTTAATAGTCTAAGTTTAATTAAAGAAATTAAAACCTCTTTCATAAGTATGAAAGGGTGTTTTAAAAGTACATAAGATAAACCCTTTAGTTTAATTAACTTTTAATTTTGAGCCAAATTGCATTAGGCCTTTTCATTATTAGGTGCATTGCAAATTTAAATACTTTGTGGGTTTTATGTCATCTCATTGGCTCATAATTACTTAGTTAATTTTTCTAAGGTGGTGTAGGTAAGAATTAATTAAGCTACTTAATTCATACTCTAACCTAATCAACACTTAAAGATGGATTTAATTATTTGAAAATTAAACAAAAATACAAAACACATATGGGAATGGGTTAGGAATAGCAAACTCATCTCATATTTTCAAAATTAAATCAAACTTCAAACTAAACAAAAATTATTTTGAAATTCACTTTGATTTATTCTAAATTTTCTTATTCCTTAAGACAGACTTTAGGATTTAAGTAAAGTGAGTTTGTTTACATGATTTCATTACTCTGGATCTTTCCCAACATGTTAAGTTGTATGCCATATGATTCATACATTCATAATTTAATGTTTCAAATTTTAAAATGAAATTATTTACTTTATGTCAAATGTGCATGTGTTGGCTAAAGTAAAATATGAGTGGCTATTATCACTACTAAATCCAAAGTATTTTCAAAACTTATAAATGAAATATCAAATCTAAAAGTGTGTTATTCATATCTTAATTATAAGCTTATATGTGATGGATTATAAAAGCATGTTTAGCCTTTCTTTCTTATGTTAGCATAGTTTTGAATGGAGTTAGTAAGATGTAGGGTTCATTTGAAAACAACCCAACACTTACTTAATTCCAAACCCTACTCATCCCTATGCTCTCACTTAAGAAGGGTTGTCTATACTTGCATGCATAAATTGCATAAACAAAAATGAATCCATTAAACAACTTTTGCATATTCCTTCTCCATTTCATTTCTTTTATATACATGTTTGTACTTAAGGAAAGCGATATATTAGTTTGGACAGGTTGTGAGGCTTTAAGTAGCCCTAAGTAGGTCTTGTACCTTATACCTCTGGTTAACAATGGCGTTGTACTCATTTATGCCTTTCTTACTTTCATGTATGTATGTAAAATTTTGGATAAGAAAAACCTTTTCTACTTAAAAAAATCATACATATTCAACTTCTAATTTTTTTAAAATGGATTACTTAGCATGCATCATAAAGTGTGTTAACTACTCTCATTTGCATGCATAGATATGCTTATGGTCCATCCATATGCATGTTATATATGTTGGAAAAGAAATGAAGTAATGTGTGTTATGTGAATTTTGATTCATTTTATTTAATCTTAAAATGCCTTTTTTTAATAGGTTTGTTTAGAGTTTATCTAAACTTAGGATTGATTAAAAGATGTAATAAAAATATTCACCTAAATGAAACTAAAATATGAACCTACTTTAGAAAATTACTTAAGGTTAGGGAAGGAAAGAGAAGTTCTCTTCTCTTTCCCTCTCTTCATAACTTAGTAATTTATTATAGGTTTCACTTAAACCAAATTAAAACATGAAATAAAAATAACCCAAAATACTTAAACAACTTAAATGAAACCCTCCTCTAAGTTGAACATGTCATTCACACTTAGAAAACTTGAACCTAAAGTCCTAAGCTAAGCATACCACACAAACCTTCAAAGCACACACATTAGCTTAAGTCACCACTTCTAGTTTTGCATGGTTTAATGTTATATTTTGTTTTGTGATAAATGTTTTAGACTGGATGTTAGGGTGTATGCTCATAGAATGAATGGTAGGGCGTGCTTAGTCTACTATTCTTTTCTATAGGGGATTGTTCTAAAGGGGCGCTATCATAAATAAAAATATAAATGCTTCTTGTTTGCAGGTGCTTATACCCCTTTGCATAACCCATAATCCAGGTGGACTTAGTCACCCATGTGTGGGGTGATAAGTCTAATATACATGCTTGGAATTTGTGTGGTGTGATTTAACTAACATTTGTTTTCGTATTAGTTAGATTTCTACTTTTCCTTTTCATGTAAAAATTTGTATATTTAGAATTTTGGAATGATTTGTTATGGGGAATTAAGATAACCATTGGTCATAAGATCTTATATTATGAACCATGTGAGGCCTTAGAGCATCTACCATCCAACCATCCAAAGGAAGAACTAAAGAAGAAAAGAAGAAAAAAAGAAGAAAGAATAAAGAAGAATAAAGCTTGAAGACCCCAATAACAATGAATTCCTTTGCTTAAATTGTAATTCAATTCATTTGTAATTTGGGTTTTATAAGGGTGGAGCTCGGTTACCTACATTTGATATTTTTGAGTTTGTGCGGTGGTGCCCGAACACAAATGACCATTTATTCTTTTTGCGATTAACTTTATGAATTAATTGATGATTTGTTTAGCTTTTGCATTAAGTGGCATGCTTTTCCTAGTTTCTTCCTTAGTTTATGTTTGTCCTGAATGTGGATTAGGCTCTTTAGGGAAAAATAAATCTTTTACCCAACTTAATAATTCAAATTAAAATTAAAATAACTCATAACCTCACCTAAAGCTTAGGATTAAAATTATTGGATAAGCATTTCTTTATAATATCATGCACAAATGCATCTTATTTCACTCTTGATTGGAGGGCTTCCACCTTTTCCAGAGAACCCGGCTTGACCTTTGAGGGCTGTGGTGGAAACTCACCTCCTACCTTCTCTCTGATTTTGGCCAATAATCTAATTTCTGCATGCAAAATATTATATTAGCACGAGTCAAAATGATTTCCAAAAAAAAAAAATAAAATGAAATTTGAATTGCATTAGATTTAGGTCATTTGAAGCATACCCTTTACATGATCTAGTCTCTTTAGGAAGTGAGTTTAAGGACTTAGTCTCTTTCTAAATAAAATAGCCTAGCTGTCTTGCATAAGCATAAAGACTTGTCTACATGTATTTAAAATCATAGTAGGAGTTGGCCACACCCCCAGTTGTAAGTCCAAGTCGTCGTGGTTTGTCCCTCTCTTATGGAGGCAAACCAATTACCTATTTTGCCTTTAGATTATGCTTCCTGCCACCAAGCTCCCTAGATTTAGGTTCTGAGGTTGCTTCTCTCCATTGTGGGCCATAAGCATAATTCCTCACCTCTTAGATATTTTCTTAATCTTGTGTTAAGGAATCTTAAGTCCTAAAATTCTAATAAAAATATAACTCAAATAAACTAAATCAATTTCCAAAATGTAAAGCCCATCTATAGGATAGTTTGAGATGCTCACTAGGTTTCCTAGCATCGTGGACATCTCCTACTTGTTTCCCATTTTGGCTTCTATAATAACTCCCTCTTTTGATCAAACCAATCGATTGATAGTTCTACCTTATTGAAATCTTCAAAGACAATGATCATTTACCTTAATCGAGAGCCCTTAGGATATAATTAACTATGGAGGCTTGCCCCTGTAGGGAACTTAATGAACCCAGTTTAAAATAAACCATGCTTTACTTTTTCGTATAAAGTAAGGGAAGAATCTCTAGTACATAGTATCATCCTAATTCTTAATTGGTTCCACTAAAGGGTAGTGACTTCTATCTTTCGAGATAGTACACTATACCTTGATGAAGTATCTGATCACCTGAATAAGTACATCTGCGGATCTGCGTGATGTTTTACCAAGATGAATTTTTATATAGGGTGTTGCCTCTTTCATTTCTCACCAACAGATTTGGAAGGCGACTCCCCTCTATAAGAATTTTTTACCACAATGACACATTAACTTAATTCCTCTATAATTTGCACACTCTTGTTCATCCCCTTTATTCTTAAAAATAAGAACCAACAAACTCTTTTATCATTCATCTATCATCTTGTTATCTTTGAAATAATATTAAAAAGATTAATAAACCAAGAAATTCTCTTATCTCCTAAGCATTTTTCATACTTAATTTTCTTTAAAGCCTCTCCAGCTTTAATTTTATTAATATGATGATAAAAATAAAATTATTTTTTTCTATCTAGGGTATTAAGGTTTCTAAAGTCAATTGTATTCTCAAAAATTTTATTAAAATTTTTATTAAAACCTATATTCAATATCCTCTTCTAAGAAAAATACTTTATACTTTTCATCATTAATACACCTCAACAACATGCCTTTAACCCACTATGTGGGGTCGGCTACATGAATCCTTCTTCTCTATTGTGTCATATTAAGTATCAATTTATTATTTAATTCTAATAAACTAAGATCTTTTTTTTTGTACATTCTAAACAAGTCTTTTTGGGTCTACCTCTATCTTTCTTAACATAAGGAAAATCTACTACAACTACACTCTTAACTGGGTCATCAGATGGTCGACGCTTTATGTGACCAACCCATCTAAGGTGACTCTCTAAAATCTTATCTAACACTAGAGCTACTCAAATATTTTCACATATATATTCATTTCACATTTTATCTCTAAGAGTAAAACTACTCATCCACCTGAGCATCCTCGTCTTCACAACACTAATTATGTGCTTTTCTTTTACTGCACAACATCCTGCACCATAAATCTTTGCAGGTCTTTCCACCATCTTATAAAATTTTTCCTTAAGTCTAAACAATACTTTTCTATTACACAATAGGTCAGATGCATTCCTCCATTTGAACCATCCAACTTGAATTTTGCTAATAATATCCTCATCTATGTCACCATCATTTTGAATAATATACTTGAGATATCTAATACATTTACTCTTTTTAATGACTTGAATTAAATTTTTACTTCTTTAATTTTTTTGCTTGGCTAACTTATACATACATCTTTCACATTCTTTGATATCCAATCTATTATATAGACCACTAAAATATAAATTCTTTGTTAGATACATCTATAATTATAAAGAAAATATAACATACAAGAAAGAAACCTTTAAAAAAAATATTCTCAGTTGTTGAATCATAGATAATTACATCAGTTAACAGCTCAAAAGATAACACACTGCACATACCAGTTTTGGACCTTCACTCCCATATGAAAAAGCAGTTGCAGGTAGTACATCCATGCTATTATGAACAGCCCCAATAAAATGAAACGAAAGAGCGAGAAGACCAAAACAATTTCAGAATGGACTAGTACGAGGGTTAAGCCAAGCCCATGTATAAAAACCAACCTTCACAGAAATTCTAGGAGGTTTATTTGTATGGTTATAGCAGAATCCTTAAATTTAAAAGCATATGATAAATGTTAATAAGCAGAACATCATGAATGCATGTATTTATTTAGTTTTCTTGTCTGCAAAAACTTTCACAAAACAAATGAGGTCTACAGAAACCTATATTAAAGGGACCAAGCAACAATTAGGAAAGGAGAGGTGAGGTGGATTTTGCGATATAGGGATCCTGGCCTGGTTTTCGTAGAGAGAGAACTCGGCGAAGGTGGGATAGGGCTATCTGAATGGTGGAGTAGGAATTTGAGTGGAGAAGAAGGGAAATGGCCCCTGGACAACCGCATTTGCTCTCCACTTCTGTGCTGTTTTTTTTTTTTCTCGTTCTTGAATAAATTAGGAACGGTTCTTCCATTTTTTAAAATAATATATTTTAAATATATATTTATAATTAATGTGAAACACCGTGTATAGAAAATTAATAAAACAGATTATTACAAATAATTTTAAATTTGTTATGTTATATAATTTATAATAGCTTTTAGAAATATATCAATTAAAAGAATACATTAAAAGTGTTTTAATGTGACGAATTGTTTAGTATATTGTATTTATAATATATGGCTTTAAAAAAGTTAAGTGCTTACTTTGCTTAAAAAATTAAATTTAAGATTTTTTTTAGACAGGTCAAATTTATGATCAGTTATTTTTTATCCTTTTTTTATAGTAATTTTTAATGGTTACAAGTAAATATAAAAAATAATTTCTTAAATTCAAGAAAAAATATTTTTAAAAATCACGTGAATTTTAAGTATTTGTAACTAAATAATCTTTTAGTAATTTCTTTTTTTTAATAAATAAGGAAAAAATAGCGTGAGATAGTTAATAATAGCTCTAGCTAAAAAAAACAAGTATTAAAATTATTATATTTTAAATTTTTATTATATTAATATTATCATATATAATTAATATTATTATAAAAAAATTATATATTTACACTAGCATCATGGTTAAATAGAACTCTTTATAATTGCTAATATGAATAACAATTTATTTTGCTATTCAGTCGGAGAGTTGAAGTTTAATATTCCTTTTCCTCTATTTTATGGTAAATAATTAATTGATTTCTTTCATATTAATGTATAATGTAAGGTGCAGTTTGCCGCCTCTTTTTGAGATAATAAATAAATAAATAAATCAACAACGGCTAATCTTGTTGGTTTACATTTTTTTTTTTAGTAGAACAAGTTATTTTTTAAAAAGAAAATTTATGTTATTATATATTGAAAAAAAAATATTCCAAAATTATCTTTAAATTATTTAATTTATTTTGATATGAATATAATGTGTAATAAATTAATATTAGCGTAATTTAAAATTATCAAATTTGAGATAAATATAATATTATTATAAATTTAATGGTCTTGAGATTTATTCTTATCAAACATTGATTAAAATATTTTAATTACTTTTTTTATTATTAGTTAATTAATTCAAACTTATTCTAGGTCAGTGCCCTCACTATATTTCCATATGGTCTTTTGGGGTAGCTACAAGGCTATGAAATTATAGGGCGAAGCTACTAAAAAAGAACTAATCATTTAATTTTTTTACGATAGATTTTTCAAAATAGAGTCAAAATATGATTTGTTAAACAGTACTTACCGTGCAGTAAAAAATATATTATATCATGCCCCAAATGGAGTCTAAGTATTATAATATTAATTAAACAATTACGGCTATAATTAGCAAGTTTTCACAAGAGAGTCCATTTTCAGCAATTAACATAAATTTATTTCATTGTATTTCTATTTTTTGTGTGTTTATTGAATATTTTGTTGATGGCAAATAAAGTCTTACTTATTACAACTAATAGAATGTTATAATTATAAAACATTTATTTATAATATTAATGGGTGTTTTTCTCTACAATTATTTTTTATAAAAATCTCAAAAGATAAAAGATCCAGTGGCCCGTTAAGTTAAGAAGTTAATCATATATTAAAAATTCAAATTTTTATATATAATTTAATATTTACCTCTGATCATGTATTCTTACCTTAAAGGGCAGTTTAATTACCTGAAAAAATAGCATTAAGAAAATACATTGCATTTGAATTTTTTTAGGTGCTTTGTTGATTATATTATAAATAGAGTTTATTTTTTCTTATTTAGTAAAATCAGATAATCACTGCAGATGATTAGGAGGTGGTTGATGACAACAACAAGCGATGGCTAGCAATAGTGGCAACCAAGAGCGAAGACATTGAGTGCTATTATTTATCTACAAAATTTTTAATTTAAGCATAGTTTAAAATGAAATTAGCTATTTAAGTATCTTAAAAAAATTAGAAAAATCCCTTAAAAGGCGAAACTAACCACACGGCTCCGCGCGCAACACGCGCATGCTTGTTGCCCCATATTGGAATTGAAGCTAGTCACCGCTTTAAAGGCGACTACCTTCAAGAATCTGATCTAGTCCCGATGGATGACTAGCTCAGAAACGATAGTCATTTAATCGCACTTTTGTTATCAAAACGAGGCCGATCAAATCGATCGGTCCCATTCGCGAGATGTCCCCATTCATGACCCATCCGATTTCATCATCCGCAACCTGAAGCTCTCCGGCCTTCCACCCACCGGCCTCCACGATGCCACCGCCATTGCGAAATCCATGCCCCGACAACCTGACAACCATCCTAAGTTTATTTCCTTGGCTCTGCATCCTCGCGGCAGCCTTCCTCTTCAAGGGAACAACATTTTCTGGCTCCGTTGCTTTTATGGAAGTTTCGCGACGCTCGTGGCTCGTTGCTTTTAGGGAAATTTCTAGCGGCTATTTCGTGAACGAACATTGATGCCGATCTTAAATGCAAAATCTCTAATTTTTTCATTTGTAATTGATTAGGTTGTATGTATTGTTAGAAAGTTGAATTTTTTCATTTTATTTTTAAATTATTAAAGAAGCATTGACTCTACAATTGTTATAGCAAGTGTTGAAAGAGATTTTGTTGCTATGAATATCATAAAAAATCAACAATAAAATAAAATTGGAGAACAATAGATGAATGATCTTTTGATCACTTATATTGAGAATGATATATTGAATGGAATCGATAATGATGTAATTATTCAACACTTTAAAATATGAAAAGCATACCTCATCAATTGTGAGCTTTTTATTCATACATATGTTATCTTTTTCTTATAAATATATTTTAACTAAATAAATTTTTAAAGCTTTCAATGCTAGCCTGAAGTCTAAATGAAGAAGATTGATAATACTTTTGTAATTATTCACACTTTTTCTTTTTCTTCCTCATTTGATTCTAGTCCAAGCTTCTCATCAAAGTAAATCTATCATTTTTTTTATTCCATGCTTCTTGCTAGAGAATCTGCCACTTTTCCGTTTATTCGGTCAAGCCTGAGGTCAATTTATGAGCTCAAGTTCGAGCCAAGTTTTTGGCCGATGAATCAACTCGTTTACACCCCTAGTGAGCGGTGGTCGTTGGCAGGAGGCCACTAAGAATAAATAGCTCACTTTGCATTGAACGATGCATTTGAAGATCTCCCAAATTGAGTGATTTCTAAATTCATCGAATTCAAACTAAACTATGAATTTGAAATACAATTGAATTTCATATTGCATTCTAAATTATTCATCCAAATATTAGAATTTTCGAAACTCCTTCATTCTAAATGCAATACATTTCTTTTCCAACCAACCAAATAACTATTAAAAAAATCCTTAATTTTCTTTTGATTCCCATAGAACAACCTAAAATAGGGCTGCATTTGCTTTTATTATATTTTTAAATTTATTTTTTCAGCACGATCTAAGCTTAAGGTTGCCCGTGTAATCACATGTCACATGGCAAGGGGAGTACTGCTTTTTTTTATATAATATATTATAAATCACATGACATATATATTTTTTTAGATATTTGAGCAAATTTAATCATAAACTCACACACATCATATTAAAGATATTCTCATGCTAAGATGCTTCCAGTAGGGACATGTTTCAATTCATGATCATAGAAAAAAAATTATATTTATTTTGGTAGAATATAATAATAATGATATTCTTTTAATGTGATGTTAAGTATTTGAGTGCATATGCAAATTATATATATCTATATATATATATATATATATATATATATATATATATATATATATATAAGAATTATATTGTATGTATGTAAATGCTCTAAAATTATTGTTATTTATTAAGTATGATTTTTAATATATTATTATTTAATATATTGCATTATTATAGTGCTTAATAAATGATACAATATTATTGTATTTATGTAAGTACTCGGACAAGAACCCCTCATGCTTATATTAAAAAATATATTGAAATATTTTCAAAGTATTTCTTGTTATAATTCTACATCCAAACATAGGGCATACTCAATATTGCCTCTTTTAAAAAGTCACTGCATTTGAGTGCTCATTCATAGAATTCTAATGAAATTTATAATATAACCACTTAACATTTAAAATTGTCAACTTCTTTTGTGAAATTATTTAGTTAATGTCTTAAATAATGTTGAAGTGTTGCTAGCTATAAGATTTTTCAACAATCATGAACCAAGCCTTAATGTTTATATGATATTATGCACAAATTTATTCTTAATCAAACATGTTTAACTAAAGCATACTGATTATGAATCAATATATTTTAACTTAATAACAACAATAGCACGTGGGAATTAGTTATTCACAACATCAATTCCAAAGATTGGCATCAATTTATCTTATGTTTACATACAAAGATAAATATAACAAAACTTTTAAATATAAACCTGATGACTTTTCATCTAATATCTCATACCTTTTCATATAGGATAGTATGAAGTAAAATTTTATTATTATTTACTTTGAGTTTCAAGCCAAGATGATGATGAATGATAAGTAGTTATAAGATGTTGAATGAACTTTTGTACACTAATGGTTGTAGATGCAATACTTGTGAATCACGCATCTAATAATCAATCTTTGCCCTTCAGATTGTAAGCATAATGCAACTCTTAGAACTTTCAAATCTCTAGTTCAAGATGCATCTCACTGAATTCCGTACGATTATCCTTAAACAAAGTCTTTTTTAAGCAAACTCAACTCAAGTAAAATCTTTTTTTCCTAGATGACACACAAATCAACCACTATTAACCCTTAAGTGCCTTTCAATCAAGGAAACTTATGTTTTGCATGATAAAAGACAAACCAACATGTATAAAATCATTATGTCTCCCCCGCATTCTTTTAGTTGTATCATCATTCGACTATCACTGCTCATTCATTCTTAATTGATTGTCAACATCTAAGTTCACACATTGACACAATAATAATCACTTTTATAATTAAACTCTGAGAAAAATTATCATAATTGTAGATGACACTAGCTTACACATGCCTACAAAGTTCGTCCATTAGGAAAAAAAACATTAGTTTATGATCCAAAAATATTTTAAGAATTATTTTATTCTAGTGTGGATTACATCTACTGCTTCTTATTTATTTTGATTTCTTTATGCTCACTTCTACTATAAATATGCTCTATTGATTAGAGAGAGAGAGAGAGAGGTTGATGAGATTCTCTATCAATTAGTGAGGGAAAAAAAGAGAGGAAGAGAGGGAAAGAGAGAGTGAGAGTTAGAGAGAGATGTAGGAAGAGAGAGAGAGGGGAGGTTGCTAGAAAAAGAAAAAGAAGATGATGAAAATAAAAAGAATGAGAGAAAGGAGAAGGAAGGAGGAGAAGGGAGAGAGGATGGAACGCTAGCAACAATTGGTGTGGCATGAGAAGTGGTAGTGGCAACTAGGTGTGGTGGTGGTGGCATTAGAGGCAGCTGAGGGTTTCAACTAGAACAAGAGATTGAGGGAGAGAGCGTGAGGGAGACAGAAGATTGTTGTGGATCAGTGATGACCAGGGAGTGAAGTGAGGGGGATGGATAGATTTATTTTATTTTTTAGGTGAATATGAGTGAGGGGATTCATGCTTGTCTTATGCTTGATTGCTTGTTTTTCTTTGTTGTTGTCTCAATGCAACCCCAAGTTATCTTCATGCATAATACATGATGTTATTTTTTTGCTTCATATTTGCTTGAGTTCTTTTCATATCCTTATATTTATCAAATACTAAATAATTATGTGAAGACAATGAGTGCTAAAATCTATCTTGTGATCTTAAATTTTTTCTATCATTTAGTAGTGCATTTATGTATAATTTTTTATAATAAAATATACTAACATATTAATAATTAAATTAAGCACTTTACAAGATGTAAAGTTGTTTTGATTCAACTTTATACAGAGTCATTGAAACTTACTTAGCCTATCCCCTGATGTTCTTTCTTTTTCTTTAAGGTTGGTCAAAAACCACCTCCTTCGAAATATCCCAGGGTTAGGCTTAAATTGGTGATTCAGCCCACTTGAGGAATTTCATCAAATAGGTGTCCAAGCATTGTAACCTAACCCATGTTGACATAGTTATCCCAAAAGGTCATAGGCAACCCAAAATGTCACAACCAAACCAACTGATGTCATCTACTAGTCAACCCAAATCATGTAGCTCAACACGGCTCATCCAATGATCATGGCCTTCTAATGCATGATCTCCAAACCTTCAAATCACGCACATAGACTCACCAAGGTTTAAACCTTCAACTTATGGTTTTTGATTTCATGAACTGCTCCTAAGACTATTAAACATTTATTCCTCACTGAAAAAAAATGATAATATATTAGTTATGTTGACAAAAGAGAACTCTATTCAAAAAAAAAAGTGTAGATAAGAAATCAAGAAAAATTCAAACTGGTTGGTTTGAGGACAAGGGAAGTAAACGAGGCAAACATGAAATCAAATTGTTCATGTTGAAATTTACATTTATTTATGTTCATGTTGAGAAAGTTAAGCTCGAAGAGAATGTTTGTGTTTTCTTCTGATTGCTCGTTTGATAATTTGTTATGAAACCAAATAATGTGCTCGTTATTTGTTTGCTCAAATTTGCTCAATCATGAAGAATGAATAAGTGAAATAGGCTCGAATTTATCAATGTAGTAAAACTAACTTTTTTTTATTTCTAAACTATTAAACCTAGAACATAAAATTTTATATACAAATAATAGAAAAACACATAACAATATAAAAAAAAATTTTAACAACAAATAATTCTTACAATTTACAATATACATTCCACATCAAAATTTTATAATAAAAGATTGCATACTAAATAACAACATATTAGATAACTATGTGAATAAATTGACATACAATTAAACAAATCAAAAAATAAATCATAAATATTTTTAAGATAACTACCACATCATTGTTAATGATAAATAAGCTAAAAATAATAATGAAATATTTTAGCATACATGTTTTCATGTTGAATGAATTTATCGATGCTTTAATTGAATGAAAACATATGAGTTTTGAAACATAAGAGGCTCAAATTTAATTATGACACCTAACCTTGTACACTCTATATGGTTGCATGTTTAACTTTAACATGTCATTCCAAATACATAGAGACAAAAGTTGAAACATAAAAGTATTTTACGCACATCATCTTAAAAGTCCCACATAAGATTGAAAAATTACATGCATCCAAATCACAGAAGATCAATCAAAAAAAAAAATTTGTTGAAATTTTACTATTTTACTATCATTTGAATCATCATATAGCCTCACTCCTATAATACTTCTGCAAAAAAATAGTTAAAACAGAATAATGTTACACAATAAGTTATAAATATAAATCAATCCAAAATAAGAAAATAAATAATTATGCATAAGACTTGATAAATATTAGTGCACACAAATCACACAATCAATTATCAATATAACCAAATCCTTTAAAAACATCCACGTAAAGCATTTGCAATAAAATGTCTTCGACAACCCTTAATGATTAGTAGGCTAGTGCGTAAAAATATTGTTGACACCAAAGGAACATCCAAAATTTCCCAATATTTCTTGTTGTGAAAAATATAAAAATTTTAAAACACTTAAAAGATAATGTAATAACAATAAGTTATTATGTAGTGGTGTTTATTTTGATTTGTATATGGGGACACCATTAAATCTGAGGTGTAGTTATTGGTGATCGAAGATATTAAGAATAGTGCACTATCTCAAAGATAGAAATCATATATAATGACTTAATCACCTAATAAGGACTCTAAGGCATGATGGTCTTAATATAGTAGATTTTTCCTACTTTATATAGATGAATAAAGAAAATTTATTTAAAATTGTAGTTCTCTATAATCTCAAGATTATATCCTAAGGAATGTGAGTTCTTAAGAATATCGATTAAAGTAGTAAATTATATCTAAAGATTTCAAAATAGACTATCAATAAATGGTTATGTTTGGAAGATCAAGATGGATAAAAGAGACTTCTCAAAATGGTATAATACTGGCCTTCCCATTCTTCGGTCTTATTGGTTGTTGAGAAGATGAAAATCGGGTGACGAACAATACAAATTTTACAAGCTACTCTTTATTTGACAAAGGTCATTTTTACATGTCTAAATGCATGATGAAATGAGATTTTTAAATTAGAGAGATGTTTTCACCATAGAGTATACCCTCAAAGGTTCTCCCCATTTTAAGGATGGAAATCTTCTCTTAGCAAAAGTCAAACAAGATGACATGCATGATATTAAGCATACAACATCCATCTAAGGGGTTGTTAAATCTTTTAATTATCTTGATTTAATACCTAGGCTTCAAATGAGGTTATGAGTTGTTTAAAAAATTAGTTATGAGTTAAATTTGGGTTATAAAGTTTATTTTTTTTTCCTAAGAGCCTAACCGGATCCAGGCCACACATTAAATCAACATATATGAAAAAAAAACTAGGAAAATACATAACATTTCTATTGCACAATTGTAAACAAAGAATCAAATAATTTATAAACCCAACGTAAAAGAATAATAGGCCAGTGCGGTTGGGTATCGCCGTACAACTCGAAAAGAGAAATGGGTAGTCAAACTCTACACTTATACAACCCGGTATATGAAAGAATAAATACAATTTTACAAGTGAATAAATGTTATGGGGGATCTTAATATCTTCTTTCTTCATGTCTCCTTCATTCCTCCTTTGAGTTTGCTTTGGATATACTTGCTTCAAAGGCATCAAGGGGGCCTCTCAAGACAAATCCTTTTAGCCTCCGCTCATCCTAATCTCCCATAACACTAATCCTAATTCTTATTGCATAATTACATCAAAAATAGGAAAAATAAATCTAACTACACCTACAAGATAAGTATTAGTTAAACACATCATACAACCCAAACAGTTATATGTATAATTTGGACTTAGCACCCTGCACATCGGTAACCAAGTCCACATGTCTTAATTTAGATTAAGCTTAGGGGTTAAGTAACATATAAAATAGAGCATTTATATTTATTTTAAGCACCTTTTAAGCACAATCTTCCGCAGAAGACATAATTAGGCTAATCATGTCCTAACATCCAGTCTACGAAACATATACCCTAACATCCAGTCTACAACAATACATCATAAAATAAACATGCATCAAACCATGCATTGCCCTAACATAAAGCTAGAAATGGTGATTTTATGTAAGGTGTGTGTAGTAAGGCTTGTGTAGTATGCCTTAACTAAGCTTTGTTGTAATTTCCTAAGTGTGAAGAGATTTAATTATGAAGGGTGATTTCACTTTAAATGACTTAATTAATTTGTGAGTTTTTCTTAGTGTTTCTTTTATTTCACTTACCATGAACTAAATAACTAAGTGTTATAAAGAGAAGAAAAGAGAGGATCACTCTCTTTCATCCCTACCTTAAGTCACATCTAAAGCAAATTAATTGAATGAATTTCCTTTAGTGAATGACTTATTATATATTTTAATTAGTCCTAGGTTTCAGTTTACTTTAAATAATCTCATTCAATAAGAAAGGCATCTTAAGATTAATTAGAATTAATTACTATCACATAACACATATTTGTTCATTTCTTTTCATCATATATAACATGCATATAATTAAGTCCTAGACATAACTATACATGCAATTTATATCTTAGCACACTTAAATGATGAATGTAAGCAAATGTACTTGGAATTGATGTTTCATTTGGTTGAATTATTGTGTCATATTTGTTTAAAGCTCTATCTAAATTCTTACATAAAAGCATAAGAAAAGAACTCTAAATCATTTGACTAATCAATCCAACCACTTGAACAAAATATGAATGCATGTCTATTTAATAGAAAGAGGGAGTTTTCATTCATTAGCTAAATACACATTCAAATGTATACAAGTTTTAAGCAAGTACGTCACCATTATTTTGCACCAGGAGAATGTGGTAGGAACCTACTTGGGGCTACTTAAAATCGTGCATCCCCAGAATGTCTAAACTAATATACCCACAATTCTTAAATACATATGGATGTATAAGCAACTATAATAATGAAAAACTAAGCAAAAGTTGAGTTTGATTTAATTGATTTATTTGTGTGAATGAATTAAAGTTCTATCTGAATTCTAATGTCAAAATGCATAAGGATGAAATCAAATGGGTACGTCGCCATTGTTTTGCACTAGGGGAGTGAGGTAGGAACCTCCTTAGGGCTGGTTAAAGTTGTGCATCCCCGGAATGCCCAGAATAATATACCCACTAACATTCTTACTTATGCAAATCAACATATGAATGAAAGAAAGGAACTTTACTTCATATACTAAGCTTATATTCACATGCACCTCTTATGTATGTATAACTAAAGTCATAATATATATTATTATTCATTAATAAGCTTTTGAAAATATATTTATAATTTAATAGTGATAATATCCACAAATATTTTTAATTAAGCCAACACATGCAAGTTTGATATATAGGAAACCATTTTATTTAATTAACTTGTAAAAGAAATGAATGCATGAATAAAACTAGCATACAATATTTTAACATGATTGAAAAGATATAAAGAAACACGAGCATGTAATTTCATTCAATCTAGCTGATTCCTAAGGGCAATCACATTGAACAAACTTATTTAAAATAAACCAAAGTTTCTTAAAGCCATTTTGATTTCATGTTTGATTTGATTTGAGGGATGTGAAAGAGGTTTGCTAATCCTAATCCCATTCCCCATATGTGTGAGTTAATTTGATTTAATGAAAAGCAATTAGGTTGATGATATTAATTGGTTAAGTTAAGCATGGATTAAATCAATTAATTAACCTTACCTATGTCACCTTAAGGTAATTAATTAAACAATTCTTAGCTAATATGATGTGCAAATAAATTGAAATGTAAATATCAATGCTCTGATGAAATGAAAGGGTCCTAATGCAATTAACTCATAATTATTAACTAATTAAGCATAAGGAACTCACTTAATTACTTTTATAGTTTTCTCACACATATGAGCTAATAATAATTTCATCAGCTCTCTCCTTAGGTTATTGAACACCCAAAGAGCTACCCATAAGTTAATTAGGGAAAATAGGTTTAATAAAGTTAATTAAGTTCATTAATTATCTAATTAAATCCTAATTATCCTTAATCAACAATATGAAATGGACTTTGGGAAAGAGACAAAGAAGGAAGCCTAAGCCTCAATCCCTAAATATTTTCAATAAGTTAATTAAAGTTCAGATAAATTTGGGTTTTGATTGATTTAATTAATTAATTAATTAATTAGTTTTAATTAATTAATTTTAAAGATGGAATGAAGAAGACTTAAGGAAAAGATTGGAAGAGAGGTCTCAATCCATTTCCCTAAGTTTCTCCATTGTTAATAGAGGATAATGAACTCAATTAAATGATCAATTCATTATTCATTTGATTAATTATCATTAATTAATCTAAAAGAGTAATTAATGCTTAACCAACCCCAATTAATCACCTAATAAATTCAAAAAAAAATTGGGGGAGGCAGAGGTCATCCCTCTAAACATCTCTCGAAAGATTAATTAAAGAGTAATTAGGTTAAATAAATTTTTAATTAATCCTTAATTAAATATAAATTACTAGTCAAAGTTAATTAACAATATTTTTATTAGATTCTCCTCTAAAATATCTTCAAAATGAGCCCTCATTTGCATTTTTTGGATTTTTCTACAATTAGTTATGAATTTTGAAAGTTTCAGCATTAAAAATTAATTAAACAACCATAATTAATCCCTAATCCCATCGGCACCACGTGGCCACTGACACGGCGCGCGTTCCACATGTCACAACGGGATAAATTATTTGAGTTATCACATCACGTAGTTGAGTCAGCCGGTGGTGAATACGCTTTCTCGTGGATCGTTTGATGTAAGATTAAACGACCATGATTAATCACGTGGTTTAGAAGGAAAAATCAGGGATCTAAACATGATCTAATCGCAGTTGTCCCTTTTGATCATACAGAATGGATGGCCTGCGATCTTTTCCCTTTGAGAACGACAAAAGATAGATGTTGTCCATCTTTCTCCATTCAACCAAGCTTGCCAGAGCTCGGATTGCTTCCAAAATGATCTCACACCATCAAGGGAAGGAGAGCAACACATCCAACAGTCAAAATTGTGTGACATGCAAATTCAAAACCATTTTTTCCTAAAGCTACAGTTTTGAGGAATTACCTCACCGGAGCTCAAGACCGGTGGTGGGATTGACCGAGGTAGCTTCACCTAGTTGAGTCGAAGCCCTGTTGAGGAGCTTGGGCCTTGATTTGGGGTAGTGTGCCTTAGAACCAAGATCACTATAATTGGCGTTAGGTCTTGATCGAACTCCCCCTTTCGATGGCTTTGAAGCTTGGGAAATGATTCGTTTGGATTTGATATCATGTGTGGAGGGTGTGTGTGTAAAGTTGATTGAAGTTTTGTGGTGTATTGAGCAAATGGGACTTCGGATTAGCCTCCCCTATTTCGACTTAATGTAAAACTGAGAGAGGGAAGAATGGGGAAGCTTAGGAGCTTAGGGAAAGGCTATGGGAGACTCTCCTTCACTCTCTCTAGCTCAAATGAAGTAAACTTCTTGAATTCTCATTTGTATTGAGGGGGTATATCCCCTCAATTGCTAAGGTGGATGGACAAGATTCAATCTTATTTTTTAGTCAACCAGTCGCTGTTAGACTGCCAGACTTGTCTCCATTAGGTCCATGTTGCTCGCCAAGAGTGGGAAAAGGCATGGGAGGTGGCTCAAGGTCTGATATGGGGGATATCTTATTTCCTTTTTTCGTAGAGTGCTCAATTTGGAGTGGGGGGAGGAGAATAGGTTTCCTTTGGTCCATGGCTGATCCTAGTGTGTTTAGAGTTGGCTGGGAAGGCTAGGCATACTCCATTTGGTAATTTGATGGCTTCCCATGTGATGGGAGAGTGGACTTAGCCAAATGGGGGAAGAATCCTATGTGAATAAGTTCATCCAATGGGAAATCCCCTTGGGTGGGGCCCACTTTGCTTTTGGGCAGACTTTAGGCTGACCTAGGGTCAATTTGGGTTGGGTTTGATCAGCCACAAAGGTACCATGGGTTGGTTTTGGGTGCTTTGGCTTCATTTGGTCAAATGGGTTTGTAAGGGTTCATGTGGGGTTGGGTTGACCAACCAAGGCTTAGGTTAGGTTCAAATGATGATTTGGAGAGTTTTATTTCAAGCGGTTTCAATCAATTTAGCTTAGATTTGATTTTGGCTCATTTGGATTCAAATTGGTCAAATGGGCTAAGTTGACCAATTTGACCAAGGTTAGATGTTGGTTCATGTTCAATTGGTTAATTGAAAATGATTGTAGGCTTTGGTTCGATTCGATTTGAGTTTAATTTGAATTTTGATCATTTTAACCTTTTAAGTCAATTTATGCAAGCTTGGATCAAGTTGATCAATTGGTCAAATTGGGCTTAATTGTGGCTTTGGTCAAGTTTAATAAATGATTTGGAATAAACTTGGGCCATTGGTTGTAATAAATATGGGTTAAATCATGATTTGACCCATTTTGGCTTTTTAGGCTAATTTGGGTCAACTTAGGTCAAATGGTCAATTGGACTTGGTTTGACTCAACTGAGGATTTGATCATGTTCAATCATTGATTATAAATTAGTTTGAATCAATAGTTTCAATCAATTTGGTATATGGTGGGTTTTGGCTAGTTTAGGTTTCATTTGGGCTAAAGGTTGACTTTGTCAAAGGTCCAAGTTGGCTTGGTTTAACCCAATTTAGCTGATTGATCATCAGTGTGATTGTTGATCATGATATGAAGTTTGGAAGGGTTTGGTTCAATCCAATTTGTGTTGGATTAGAACTTGGCTCAAAAAGGTCTTTTAGGTCACTTTGGGTCAAGTGTACCAAAATGGGTCAATTGGTTTGTTTTTGATTTGATTAAAGTTTAGTTGAACTTATATATGAGCCTATAAAGTTTGGCTTAAATTAGGTTTTGGTTTAATTTTGGATTTGATTTTGGCTATTTGAATTTATATTTCATTTATACTTGGGGATATAAATAAAGAATGAGTCATGACAAAATCACTTGAGTTTGGAGTACTTTCGAAGCAAATTTGACCAAGCTTAAGGATGTAGGTCAAATGGGCTTAAGTAGGGAATTGATTTAGCTTGATTTATTTTTTGTTATTGGAGGGTGGATTTCATTAATATTGGTGAATATAAATGAATGAATAATTAATTTATAAAGAACTCAATCAAATTTGGGGTAATTTGGTTGATATTTAACTAAGCCTATGGGAGTGAGTCATAAGGCTTAAGAGGGAAACTTGATCTCGGATTTGATTTAGTTTGATTTGGTTTGTTTTGGAATTTGGATTTGGATTTGACAAATGACTGAACGATTGAATTAATTTTTGAGAAAATCAATTGAATTGATATTGATTTGAATTTGGTTAAGGCTAAGTCCACAGGATGAAAATAAAGGGCTTATGAAGAGTTTTGAATTTAATTATGGGGGTTTAAGGAGAAATCTTGAGCTTGAATTTGATTATGAGATTGATTATAAGTCTTGGAAATTTGGTTTGGTATGAATTTGAGGTTTGGTTTGAGATGGAAATCATGGATTGGGTTTAGGCTATAGAATAAGTAAGTTTCCTAAGTCCCTAAGGCATAACCTATTCCTACGACTAACCCTTCTAAGTCTCTAGGCTTAGCTTAAATGTTCACCTAATCACTAGAAGTGTCTTAAGACTAAGGAGTTCTTAGTGTCTATAAGAGTCCTAGATCTGTGATGAGGAACTTGAGAACTCACTCCAAAAGTGAGGTCAACAAATAGACCCCCAATATGTATGGTATAACTAACAAGGCACACCACATGTATTGGCGTTGACCGGGATGATCAATAACGTCCGAAGGATTGCAAGCGCTAACAAAAATGATCTACCCCTAAAACCCAAAATGTAGACGGAATCAAGATCTTAGTTTAATGCAACATGACTTATGCCAAGGGCATAAGAGAGGAAGAAAGGATCCATTGAGGGATCAAGTATGTAAACCTTCCACTAGGGAAGCAAGTTCAAATTATCCACTAGGGATAGGAATTTGATTTGGTTTGACTTTATGGGGTTCCACTGGGCAAAGGATATGATTTGCGCCTTGCTGGAGAGAAATTTGATTTGATTTAATTAATGGGAATCCACTAGAATGAGAATTTGATTTGTTTATGATTCGGGACTCCGCTAGGGAGAGGATGTGATTTTGATAAAATGGACCATGTTAGTGTGTGATGGATCCACTAAGAAGGGGCTATATCAGCCTAGGTCTGTCTCAAATTTACAAATCCAAAAGGGATAGTCTATCGGCCATCAGGTAGGACTATCCAACCTAAGGGGTGTCTTTCAGTGTGCAATGGGAAGTCAGGAAGAAAGCTTGTAGACATACAACCTCATAAACAAGGAACCATTGGGGTGATCGATTGATAGCATAACAAATCTAACCCAACCTAAGGCGACTATTGAGCGAATGCCGCTGTTGACTCACATCAACTCAGAAATAGTCAAAATTATTTTCATTTTAATTTAACATGGACCCTGTCAGTTTGCGATGGATCCACTATAAAGGAGTTAATATCAACCTAGGCCTATCTTAGATTTTAAAATCCAAAGGGATAGTCTACTGGCCTCGAGGTAGAGCTAACCAATCTAAGGCATGTCTTTCGGTGTATAGTCAGGAAGAAAGCTGATAGATTTACATCCTCCTAAACAAGGAACTACTGGTGTGATCGGTTGATAGCACAATAAATCAAACCTGACCTAAGGCAACTATTGAGCGAATTCCACTGTGGACTCACATCGACTCAGAAATAGACAAAATTAATTTCATTTTGATTTAATATGGACCTTGTCGGTGTGCGATAGATCTACTAAGAAGGGGCTAATATCAGTCTAGACCTATCTTAGATTTATAACTCCAAAGGGATAGTCTACCGGTCGCAAGGTAGAGCTAACCTAAAAGGTGCGTTTCGGTGTTCAACAATCTTGTTGGAAAGAATGCATAATAGACTTACATCTTCCAAAGCAAGGATGACTGTCGGGGTGACATGTTGGTGGCACAGCAAGTCAAACCCGACCTAAGGGTAACTACTGAGAGAGTGCCAACCTGGGGACTTATCTCAAGTCAAAAGCAGTCAAGCGATTCCTATAAGGAGTTTTGCTAACACTGCCATAAAGATAGGATGCCTGCTTGGGAAAAGGCACCGTTGGGGTTTTCCTCCTAATCCGCAAGTGAATGTATATATTTATTTTATTTATATATTTGCATGGACCCTGTTGGTGTGCAAGGGACCACACTGAGAAGGGGCTTATATCAGCCTAGTCCTATCTCAGACTTACTATACCAAGGAAGAATCTGCATATCTGCAAGATAACTTCTCCAACCACAAGGGTGGCTACTAGGAAAGGGGGACTGTCCAATCCAAGAGTAATTGGGGTAGTGTCTAAATGGGGTTGCTAAGGATGTGATCTAAATAGAGTGCCCACATGGGAGGAGCCGCTATAGGCTTTATCCAGGACCCTTGTTGACTTCACTTTTAGAGTGAGCTCTCAACTTCCTCATCATAGGTCTAGAACTCTTATAGACACTAAGAGTTCCTTAGTCTTAAGACACTTCTACTAATTAGGTGAACACTTAACCTAACCCTATAGACTTAAAAGAGTTAACCATAGGAATATGTTGTGCCTTAGGGATTTAAGAGGACTTGCCTACCCTATAGCCCAAACCCAATACTTGCTTCCTTCTTTCAAACCAAACCTCAAATTCAAAATTCCAAACCCCAAAATCAAATCCAACTATCCAATGATTAAAATCCTTCATTAAATTCAAACTCTGAATTCCTTCCTAAGCCCTTTTTATTTTAGCCTTCACAACCACCATTGATTTTATACCAAAATCAAATTTCAAATCATAAATCAATTCCAAATTCTAAATGATTAAAACCCATGATTAACTGCAAATTCCAAAAAAAATCTCTTCCTAAACCATATGAGCCACCTTCATATGCTTAGCCAAAACCCCTTTAAACCACCTCAAGCTTGATTAATTTCTTTATAAATCAATTATTCATTCATTTATATTCATAAATATAAATTAAACCCACCCTTCAATGACCAAAAATAAATCAAACCAAATCAAAACCAAAATTAGCCCTTTCAATCTGCATCCCTAAGCTTAATCAAATTTGCTTCCAAATCACTCCAAACTCAAGTGATTTTCTCATGACCTATTAATATCTTCATTTATATTCACAAATATAAATGAAATATAAATTCAAATGACCAAAACCAAACTCAAAGCAAATCATATTTCCAATTTTAGCCCTTTTAGCCAACTTTTTGAATTTGGCTAAATGAAACCCAAATCAACTCAAAACTCGTGAATTTCTTCATGATTCAATCATTCCTTTAGTCATTGATCCAAATATAAATCTAAACCACAATTATCAAATCAAAACTAACTTAACCCAAATCAAACCCAAATTGACCCTTATGACTTGAAATTATCATATGAACCAAAACTCACTTAACTCTAAACCAATTGCAATTGGATTTATATTTCAATCCTAAGTCCAAATGTGAGTTCAATTAAACTTGAATGAAGCCTTGATCAAGCCATTTAGTCTCACTTGACCCAGAGTGACCTGAAGGACCTTTTTGAGCCAAGTTATAATCCAACCCAAATTGGATTGAACTGAGCCCATCTAAACCTCAATCATGATCAACAATCATCATAGGGTGATCAACTACCTTGAATTGGGTCAAACCAAGTCAAACTTAGCCTTTGACTAAGTCATCAATTGAGCCAAACCAAGCCTAATTGGCCACTTGACCTAAGTTGAACCAAATTGGCCTAAAAAACCAAAATGGGTCAAATCATGATTTAACTCAAATTGATTGCAACCAATAGCTCAAGTTCATCCCAAATCACTTATTGAATTTGACCAAAGCCATGATTGAGCCAAAGTTGATCGATTGGTCAACTTGACCCAACCTAGCCCAAATTGACCTAAAAGGTCAAATTGACCAAAATTTAAATTAATTTCAAATTAAACCAAATCAAAGCCTATAATCATTTTCAATCAACCAATTGAACTTGACTCAACACCTAACCCAACCCAATTTAGTTAATTGGGTCAAATTGTCAACTTGACCCATTTGAATCCAAATGAGTCAAAACCAAATATAAGTCAAACCATATCAAATTAGTCATACCAAAACATTCCAAATCATGATTTAGACCTAACCCCAAGCCTTAGTTTGACCCTATTTGGGCCAATTGATCAACCCAACCCATAGATGAACCTATAGAAACCAATTTGACCATTTAAGCTCATGTCACCCAAAACTATGTCATGTAACCTTATTCGCCAACCAAGCACACCCCAAACTAGCCTTAGGCCACTCCCAAGTTAGCCCAAAAGCTAAACAAGCTCACCTCAAGTTGACTACTCTATGGATAAAGCCTCCACCTTGGATTCCTATTATAAATAGCAAAATCCACTTTGCACTCCCCATGGCAGCCCTCCGTTTACCAAATGAGGTATTCCTAGAGTTCACTAGCCCACTCTAAGCACCCTAGAACTTACCTTAGACGAGAGGGAACTCACTAAGCCGAGCTCACTCTCCCCTGTCCATGGCCAAACCCGACGGGTGCAAGAAGAACCAAATCCTCTCCCCGCCTACTCATATCAAGCCTTGAGACCCCTGAAAATGGCTTCGGCCACTCATGGCGTGCCACCTCGGATTGACGGCGATCCCTCTAATGACTTGATAATGGTGAATCGACAAAATTCTTAGGAGTGATCCCGTCCTTCCACCTGGCTCAATTGAGAGATATACTCCCTTAATTCAACCAATTTTGAAGAAATTTCAATCTCATTCGGCTTAAGAGAAGATTTTGAAACTCCTTAGAGCTTCCACGACTCCTCCCGAGCTCCCTCTGCCTTCCCCTCTGCGTGTAAAACTGAAACAGGACACCTCCAGTTCAAAACTCCTTAGAGCTTCCCCAACTCCTTCTGAGCTCCCTCTACCTTCCCCTTTGCATGTAAAACTGAAAAAGGATACCTCCATTTCGATCCTAACTTTCTCCCCGTGCAAGCAAACTCCAATTTCTTGTGCATACACCATCCTCATACTCAATCGAGGCTGATTGAATCACTTTCAGAGCTTTTCGAGCATCATACATTGGAGTTCGATCAAAGTTGAGGCGTGTGCATGCGTGGATTGATCAACCAAGCTTCCCACACCAAATTTAGCTCGGATTCCTTCAACAGGGCCTTGCTTCAACCAGGCAAAGCTACCTCCAACGTTGCACCGCCAGACATTAAGTCCGGTGAGGTAATTTCTCAAAACCATAGCTTTAGGCCTCTATGTGTTGGTCTTTTGTGAAAATAATCTCCATGTCGAGGGATTCGAGTCGTTGGATATGATCGTTGCTTCCTTAGATGGTGTGGGATCTGTTTGATCCAAATCCAAGCTCAAATGAGCTTAGATCGAATGGAGAAAGATGGATGGTGCTCATCTTTTGCCGCTCATGAATGGGATTGATCACGAGTCGTCCATCTCATGTGATCGAGATGAACGACGCTGATCAAATCCTACGACAGATCCTTGATTTCCCACTTTACCTGCGGATTAAACCATGACCGTCCAATCTTAGATTGGACGTCCCATAGAGAAAGCGCGTCCGCCGCTGCTAAGTCAGCGCACGGATGTGATAACTTAAATAACCAATCCCGTCGTGTCATGGTGAAAGCACGCTGCGTCAGCAGCCACATGGCCCGACTAGATTAAGAGTTTAATTAGGGTTAATTAATTAGTTTTTAATCATGAAACTTCTTAAAACCATAACTAATTATAGAAAAATCCAAAAAAAGCAAACTTATGCTAATTTTGAAGATATTTTTGAGGAGAATCTAGAAAAATTATAATCAGTTGATTTTGAGTAGTGATTTTAGCTTAATTAGGGTTTTATTAAAAATGTGATTAGCTTAATTACACCTTAATTAAGTACTTAATTAATCTCAAATTTTTTGTGAATATTTAGGGGGATGACCTCTACCTCCCCTATTTTTTGGATTTTATTGATTGCTTAATTAGGAAAATCATTTGAGTATGCCCTAATCACTCTCTTAATCTAATTAATTGTAATTAAGGAGTGAACGGTAACTTGATTCATCATTTGAACATAATTATCCCTGTTAAATAGTAAGATCACTTAGGGAATGTGATTGGGGATAATTATCCCTTCATTATCTTTAACAATCAAATTAATTAATGGGTTAATGGAATGATTAATTGATTAATTAAGTGATTAAATCTTCAAATAAGGAAATCAAAACCTAATTGAATGCCTAAATAATTTAGGGATTAAGATTGAGGCCTTGCCCTTGATCCTTTCCCCTAAGTTAATTTCATCATTCAAATTAAAACATAACCAAAACATTTAATCAATCCATTAAAAGCTTAATGAAATTAGAATTAAAAATCAATTCATCCTAACATAAGCAACCTTTAATTGATCTTGGGTAACACCTTGGGTGTTCAATAACCCAAGGTGAGAGGAAATGAAATTACGATTGGCTCACATGTGTGATAAAATCATAAGAGTAATTAAGTGAAATCCCTTAAGCCTAATTAACTATTAATCATAAGCCAATCGCATTGGGCCCCTTTCATTTCTTAGGAGCATTGTAAATTTAATTTTCATGTGGTTGCATATCATATTGGCTTATCATTAATTAGTTAATAATTTAAGGTGATATAGGTAAGGGATAATTAATTCATTTAATTCATACCTTAACCTAATCAAAACATAAAATCAACCTAAATATCCTTCATTAAACTAAACTAATTCATACATGGGGAAATGGATTAGGATTAAGAAATATTCCTCATATTTTTTAACTCAACTCAAATTCAAAGATAAGAATATTTATAAAAAATTTTGATTCATTTTAAATAACCTTATTGGATATGATTGTCCTCAGGAATTAATTAGGGTGAATGAAGTCATGTGTTTACATTCTTTTTTTTTTCTAATCATGCAAAATATTGTTTACCATATGAAATCATGCATTCATCTATTTTTAAAATTAATTAAATAAAGAATTTCATTTTATGTCAAATTGCATGTGTTGGCTAAAATTAAGAATATGAGTGAATATTATCACTATTAAATAAAAAATTTATTTTTAAAACCTATAAATTAAAGATTACAAATGAAGTAATGCTAATTATAAATATTTATAAACTTGCATGTGATGATAATATAATATCTATGCTATGAAGTCCTCTTTCCTTCTCTTAACATGGGTTCACATAGGATTTGCGAGTATATAGTTCATTTGAAAAGAACATAACACTTGCCTAAAACCATTATTATGCATCTCTATGTTAAGACTTAGGAAAGGTTTTCATATTACTTATGTAAATCATATAACTAAGTCAAACATAATTTCTTGCATGATAATTTATCCGTTTGATTCTTTCTGTACATTCATATGTATTTGAGAAAAGTGGTATATTAGTCTAGACATCCCAAGGCTGCGAGGCTTTAAGTAGTCCTAAATAGGTCTTGTACCTTACGCCCCTGGTGTAGAAAATAATGTCATCGTACTCACTTAAAACTCTCATACATATGCATGTGTGATATGGCCAATAAACAAAGAATCAAAAATCAAACAAATAAAACACAACTTTTTCATGGATTTCCTTACCCTTATAGTTATTCATACATTTACATGTATCTAAGAAAAGTGGTATATTAGTCTGGTCATCCCGGGGCTACGAGATTTTAAGTAGCCCTAAGAAGGTCTTGTACCTTACACCCATGATGTTGAAAATAATGGCGTCATACTCATTCATAACTTTTATATATGTGGATGTGTATTTAGCTAATGGATAAAAAATACCTCTTTTCTACATAATAAATACATGCATTCATGATTCAATTAACAAATGAAGTATTTAAATTTCAAAATATATTTTCATGCATTCATCATCAAAGTATTCTAAGAATTACATTGCATGTATAGGTATGCTTAAGATTATTCATATGCATGGTATACATGATGGGAAGAAATGAAAGGGTGTATGTTATGTGATAGTAATCCACCCTAACTAAGCCTAAGATGTCTTTCTTATTGAATAGGGCTATTTAGAATGAACAAAAACTTAGGGTTAATTAAACACATAATAAACCATTCACTAAAGGAAATTCATTAATCAATTTACCTTAGAAATGACTTAAGGTAGGGATAAAAGAGAGACTCCCTCTTTCTTTCTTCTGTTTACAACACTTAGTTACTAAGTGTAGGGTATATGAAACAAAATAAAACATTAAGCAAAAATCCCCAAACCAATTAAACCACTTGAAATAAAATCAATTCTTCATAAATTAAATCTCTCGCACTTAGCAAATCATAACTCTAAAGCCTAGTTAGGACATAACACACAAGCTCTAACACATGCACATTAGGCTAAGTCACTATTTCTAGCTTTATGTTAGAGCGATGCATGGTTTGATGAATGTTCATTTTTGTGATTTCTTATTTTAAACTAAATGTTAGGGTGTATGTGCGTAGCTTGAATGTTAGGCCGATATTAGCCTAATCATGTTTTATGCAGGAGGTTGTACTTAAAGGGGCCGCTGTAATAAAAATATAAATGCTTTTGGCTGTGCAAGTTGATTATCCCCTAAGCATAGCTTAAGTTAGGATAGATGGATTTGGTTACCCATGTGTGGGATGCTAATTCCAAATTATTCCTATAACTGCTTCGGTTATATGGTGTGTTTAGCTAACATTTATTTTGCAGGTGTAGCTAGATTTACTTTCTTTCCTTTTAATATAATTTTTTGCATTAGGATTATGATAAGTGTTATGGGTATTAAGGATAAGCATTGGCTATTAGACCACATCTTATATACCATGTGATGCCTTTGGAGCAAACTACATCCCACTCAAGCCAAAAGAAAGAAAGAAGTGGAGCAAATCAAAATTGAAGGAATGAAAGATGAAGGGTGAAAAATGGAGGATGAAGAATGAAGACCCCCATAGCACTTATCATTTCATAATTTAATTATTCTTTCATTATACCAGAACGTATAAAGGTAGAGCTCAGGTACCCACATTTCTTTTCGGGTTGTACGGTGGTACCCGACGACTTTGGCCTTTTATTCTTTTACGATAGCTTTATAAAATTATTTGATGTTTTGTTTAGCTTGTACATAAGAAATAGCATGTATTTTCATAGTTTCTTTATAATTGGTGATTGATGTGTGGCTTGGATGCGATTAAGCTCCTAGGATAAAAATAAATTTTCTATCCCATCAACAACTCATAACTAAAATTTTAAAATAATTCATAACCTCATATGAAAGCCTAGAATTTAAATCAAGATAATAAAATTTTTAGCAACCCTTAGCTGGATGAACGAATGTATAATATCATGTATATCATATTCTTCCACTCTTGCTAAGAGAGGGCTTCCATCTATGCCTGAGAATAAAGGCTTAACCTATAAGAGCCTTTGATGGAAAGACTCCTCTTTCTCTCCTAATTTAGCCCACAATCAATTTCTCATGCATTTAGGCATACAAAATCCTATAGCTTGTGTCCAAATAAAAGTCCAAAAATCAAATAAAACTTTGTAAAATTTACATTAGATTTAAGTCATTATTCATGCCCTTCATGATCTAGTCTCTTAGGAAATGAGTTTAAGGACTTACTTTCTTTTTTAAGTAAATAACAGCATAACCATCTTGCAAAATATATGACTTGCCTACATGGGTTTAAAGCGTAGGATGAGTTAGCTGGCTGCCACTCCAGGCTGTAATAAACCCAGCAGTTGGGGGTTTATCCTCTCTTGTGGAGGTAAACCATATACCCATCTTTCGCCTTGAATTTAGGTCATGTTTTGGTCCTCACCAAAGCTCCCTAGATTTATGATCTGAGGTCGTTGTTTCCCTTTTGAGGGCTATAAGCATAAATCCTCACCTCTTAGGCATTTCCATAATTTGGTGGAATTATAAGTCCTAGATTTCTAATAAAAACTCAACTCGAACAAATAAATCTTCTCAAATTCAAATATATAAAGCCCAACTATAGGATAGATTGGAGTGTTCACTAGGCTTTCTAGTATGATGAGCACTCTCTACTCATCTCCCTTAGTTTCGGTAAAAACTCTTCCCTTTTCATCTCCCCCACTTGATTTTCAAAATACAACTAATCCTTTGAAAGTCCTATCTTTGAATTCTTTGGAGACAATAATCGCCTACTTTAATCAAGAGTATTCTTAAAAGTTTCATTTCCCTTAGGATGTAATTAACTATGGAGGTTTGCCTCCATAGGGAATGTAACGAACCCGGTTTAAATAAAAATTGCTTTATTTTTTTATGTAAAGTAGAGAAAAAATCTCTAGTATATCTGAAGACTCATCTTGCCTTAGGAGTCTTCATTAGGTAATTAGGTCCATTATAGGGTAGTGACTTCTATCTCTCAAGATAGTACACTATTCCTTAATGTCATACCTGATCACCCTAATGAGTACATTTGTGGATCTGCATGGTGTCCCCTCACACAAACACACATAAACAAGAAAAATAAACACCACAGCCCTGTAAAAGAAAGTCTATAGGTATACGGTGGCCAACTCCAGGAGAAAGTTTGTAAACTTACATCTGCCAAGAGTAGTGTATCTACCCGGTGGGTCATAGTCAGCATGGCGATAACCAACCAACCTAAGGTGCCTCGATTTGCGATGATCAATCTGAGAGAAAGGCTTGTAGACTTACATCTTCATAGAAAAGAATGATCATCGGGATAGTGTGTCATCGACGAGACAGATGCTATCCGACCTAGGTTGACTAACACGTGGGGAGTCCCGTGTAAGGACTGGACCAGAGTTGAAGTAATTAGGAGGAAAAGAGCCACTGGAGACTTATCTTCAGCCTCAAATATACTCGACCCAGTCAGTGCATAATGGCTAGTTGAAGAACAAAGCATGTAGGCTTACATCCTCTTAAACAAAGTCAACATGAGGTAGCTTACTAAGTACAGAGTAAGGCCTACCCAACTAATAAGGTGCTCATTGATTTGTAATGGTCAAGTTATGATGAAATCTTGTTGGCTTACATCCTCTAGACAAGTAACCACTGGGGTGACATACTAACAAGGTAGCATGTCAGCACAACCTAGAGCAGCTAATGTGTGAGTGCCACAAGGGGCTTTATACCACATCAAAATAGCCTGAGATAAAAAGATACATATTTATTTTATGTGGTTATGTATAGTTTGTGTTGGTGTTGTGTTTCTAAAGGATAGGATGTCGCTTGGATTCTTTACACCTACCCTAAACACATCATGGCGGATTCACAAACAAAGATATTTCTAACCAATTGTGGTGCTTGTTTTTTATTTTTGTATGTGCGGGACACTACACAGATCTGAGAGTGTACTTATTGAGGAGATCAGGTACGATATCAAAGAATAGTGCACTATCTCAAAAGATAGAAATCACTATCCTATAATGGACCTAATCTCCTAATAAGGACCCCTAAGGCATGATGGGTATTCGAATATACTAAAGATTTTTCTCCTACTTTACATGGATGAATAAAGTGAAAAATGGAGCATGAATCTACATCCATAAAGTAGAAATATAACATGATGCCTGAAGACTTAGAATCTCATCATTATCTATCTAATTAATTACAAAATTTTATTTAAATGTATATACCAAGCTATAAAATTTTTAAGGCATGGGCATGTCTGGGTTGATCTTGTTAAAAAAACTTCGTACATTGTGATAAACTTTCTTTTATAGAAATTGTATATGCCTAAATAAATGTGAATTAAGGTTGTATGACTAAGAAAAAATTAATGTATTGGTGTATAAATTAGTATATTATTTTAAGAATATGTGAATTTTAATGACTTGCATTAGTTGATTAAGGTTGAATGTCAACACATTTTAAACAGGTAAGCAATAATTTTTTCTACATTATTTAATCTTTGAAATTCCATTATAATGCACAAGAAAATTTTTATATGTTTCATCAGTCATACATTTAGGTTTTGTTTGATGATAAGCAAAGGTCTAAGTGTAGGGGAATTCGATACCATGAAAGTTATACATTTTTTTCCTACAATAAATTATTTATATAACAGATTTTTGCAAAAAATTAAAAATTTTATGGCAGTGATGGCTTGAATTATAAATTTTGTAGATCTACATTAATTGGAGCAAATTTTAAGAGTAAATTTACAAAATCATATAGAAAGACATCCAGAGAAGATTTAAGAGTGAATGGTGGAATATGGAGCTAATTTTGTGCTTCTCGTCCAACCCAACACTTAAGTTCCTAGGCACCATAACCAGGCCCCCAAACACCCATCTAGAGCTATAAGAATAAGAAGTTGATGCCTAGGCGCCAGACTTTAACCAAATTAGTGATCAAGATAGAATGACTGGTGCTCCCATGCTCAAATTAGATGATCAAATTTTAGTACATAGGCACCCAAATTCTAACACTTAAGTGCCAAACCCAAATTCCAAACATGTGCAAGAGAGGGAGCCTGGTACCTTGCATAAGTGATGACCTAATGCATGTTCAAATTTGCCCTAAATTTACATAACTTTCTTTTCATACATTTCAAGTGGGGAGATCTCATATAGTCGTATTTGAGTGCATCTTGAAGGAAAATTTGGAAACTTCCTTAGCTATTTTTTATCTCTACCAAAGAGACAAGGCAAAGAAGATGCTTCTTCTTCTTCTTCTTTTTCTCTTATTTTCATTTGCTTTTATTATAATAATGTTCATGTTTGAGTTTTGTATGGCTTTCTTTTATTTCACCATGAACTAAGCTCTTCTCCTAAGAGTTGGGATGTAGTAGTTATTTTGTTGTTGATTTTGGCTTTTAATAAAAGTTTAGTTTTATTTTTCTTCTATTACCATGTATTTTGTTCTATGCCTTTATGATTATTAATCATTTTTCCATCCATCAATAGTTTAGGAGGTCTATATAAAATTAAGTGGTGAATAATGGACTCATCTTGAACCAAATACCACTATAATGGGTTGTAGGTTAGAGAAAATTATGATGAAGTTGTATAGTCCATATTAAGATCTAAAGGGCATTGATGAACTTTTATTATAATAAATTTATTATTGAGAGGTAGATAGGTTGTGCAAAGAAAATAAGTATCATATGCTTTTGAGAAAAAGGTGGCAGCCAACATGATCATACTTTAATAAAATTAACTTCTTAATTAAAAATCATAATGACATAAATCAGCATAAGTAAACCCCAACCATTAGGTTATATCTATATTGAATCTCCTCATAATTTTTTTCCTTAATTATTTAGATAGCTTTTTGATAAATTTAAGTGTAAGTTTTGATTTAGCATAAGCACCCCAATTTTAATGTTTAAATATTAGTTAACCCAATTTTAATATTTTTCATGCAATCCATAAGAGAATGATACTCTACTCACTCTTTATTTCTTGAAACAATCATGTGCTCTTGCATAAGTGGATTATTGCCCATCATTTCTACGATACATATCATGTCAATCTCTACTCCACTAATCTGCATTCCTTAGGTCTACCTCAAGAATCCACCCCACCTATTATGTCATTCTCTTCCCATAAACTGTTAAACTCAAAACTCACTTATGCTTAAATCTATTCTACCCATAAATTAGCCTACAAATTTATGTGGGATCCGAAAATTCGCCACCGACCTCTTTTGGAAAACAAAAAGAAAAGAGTTGTTTAAGTGATGATAATGAAGCGGATGAATAGTATAAGACACTACCTGTGAGATTTCATTCTCATTTGGTGAGAACTTTTTATATCTAGTTCCAGGTTTCTTATAGGTGCAAGCCCCTATAGTTAATTACCCCTCCTAATACTGAGAGAGCACTTTCGATTAAGGCTAGTCAATGAATCATTAAAGAATGAGTATATAATTGCAGTGAGTGGAGTTTAGAACTTATGAAATTTATTATTTTAATTTAAAATATTTTGTGGGGGGGAACGATGACGCGCCCGATCTAGACCCCATGGTTCCGTCATCCCGGGCTGTCGCAGTCACTGGTCCGCTTAGTCAGAGGAGGTAGTCGACCCAACTTGATCGAAGGATCTTTGTTAGCAACACATGGGTTATGTCGTCCAAGGTGTCCAGACACTGGAGTTTGTCTGGGGGGACAAATATAAGTCAACCTTAGCTAACATAGGGCTTTTTGCCCAACCAAATACATTCTACGTTTCACAGCTCAAAGAGCAAAGCCGTTGGGGAACATACGGGCTGCGGCTGTGACCGTAATTTAGTTGTGCCATATCGCGGTGAACCACCCGGTCAGAGGGCTCTGATCGTAACCTCCATTTATGTGGTGCCATATCGCGGCAAAACCATGTGGACAGAGGACAAGGGCCACATCCTTATGGCTTTAGAAATATTTGAGTGTGAAGGTAGTTATGCATCTAATTTAATATTGGCTCTTTGTGAGCAAAAGTTTTCTTAATTTATCACCCAAAGACAAACAATTACGGAGAGGTGGATTGATTTTTTTAAGTTTTAATTTAAATAATTAATTTCATTTATTTTGTTATCAAAATTTTAATTTTAATTATCCTTCTCAATCATATGGCTAATATCAATTAATAGGCCTTGTCTACTCTGTCCGATTTTTTACAGAGGATCAGGCCTAAATTCATTGTCTCAAGAAATATAATCCTTCAAAACCTTGTTCACTCTAGCTTGAACATAGAGGATCGGGTTTGAGACTTTTCTTCTCGAGATTACTTCAACATACATACGGGTATTTGTTCTTTGAAAATTGTATGGACATTAAGCATGTCTAATGTTGAAGTTTTGATGTCAAATTTTGATTTTTGGGGTTTGTTAACCCGAACCCGATCCAAAGACCAAACCGGGATGTATAGCATATATCCTTTTGTTTTTGACTTAGTAATTACTTCAACATGCATGTAAGTATCTGTTCTTTTAAAAATTTTGCATGGACATTAAGATGTCTAAGTTGAAGTTTATATGTCAAATTTTGATTTTTGAGTTTTGTTAACTTGACCCAAGACCAAACCGGAAGTGTAGATATGTCCTTTTGTATTTGACTTAGTAATTACTTCAACATGCATGTAAGTATCTGTTCTTTTGAAAAATTTTGCATGGACATTAAGATGTCTAAGTTGAAGTTTATATGTCAAATTTTGATTTTTGAGTTTTGTTAACCCAGACCCGGTCCGAAGACTAAGTCGGGATATGTAGCATCTGTTCTTTTTTTATGTCACATTTGTTTTGCATTTTGGAGGTATATTTCTTTAAGTGTTTGATCTTATATAAAGATTTCAACGTACATACGCGTATCTATTCTTTAGAATTGTATGGACATTAAGCATGTCTAGTTGAATTTACTATGTTTAGTATGACATGTCATCTTTAATACATGCTATACAACAAGTAATACTCTATAATTTCTTTTGTTTTGATCAAGCATCTATCTGTTATTTTGGTATTAACACCTCCAAATGCAAACATAAAACCTATGGATTTGTATATCATAATCAAGTCCTTTTTGTTCACTTATTTGGACTTGAGTAATTGAATGTCAATTGAATGAAGTTAATTGTATTCAATATGACATTTTGAAGGGTCATTGACCAAGATGTAAGGCTTCTTATGTAAAACATAAATTTGGCATTTACTCATGGATAAACCATAAAATAATAGCATTTTTGATTACCAATCAGTAAGGGATAGTTGCTGAAATAAATTATTTTGGCGGCCTATTTGATCAAATATAAAATAGTAGGCCTAAAATAAACTTATGCCTTTAATTGGAAATATGACATGCATATTATCTTGGCTAAAAACCCCTTATTAATGTCACAAATCAGCAAGGGTATAGGGCTGAAATAAATTATGTTGGTAGCCTATTTGATCAAATGTAAGGTAATAGACCAAACATAGACTTAAGCCTTTACATTGGAAATATGATATGCATATTATTTTGGCCAAAAACTCCCTTTTATGTTACAAATCAGCAAGGGTATAGGGCTGAAATAAATTATGTTGGAAGCCTATTTGATCAAATGTAAAGTAATAAACCAAACATAGACTTAAGCCTTTTCATTGGAAATATGATATGCATATTATTTTGGCCAAAAACTCCCTTTTATAACACAAATCAGCAAGGGTATAGGGCTGAAATAAATTATGTTGGAAGCCTATTTGATCAAATGTAAGGTAATAGACCAAACATAGACTTAAGCCTTTTCATTGGAAATATGATATGCATATTATTTTGGCCAAAAACCCCCTTTTATGTCACAAATCAGCAAGGGTATAGGGTTGAAATAAATTATGTTGGAAGCCTATTTGATCAAATGTAAGGTAATAGACTAAACATAGACTTAAGCCTTTTCATTGGAAATATGATATACATATTATTTTGGCCAAAAACCCCCTTTTATGTCACAAATCAGCAAGGGTATAGGGCTGAAATAAATTATGTTGGAAGCCCATTTGATCATATGTAACGTAATAGAAGATGAGCCTTATTTCTATGTAACTTTCTTTGCTCTAAATGAATGAAAAGGGGCTCATATGATATGATCCATGGCCCATATTTCTCTTAATGAAGGAGAGATGAGGACAAAGTTATGAATGAATGTCAAATATAATTTAGAGACAAATGGCATAGGTAGACATGCATGCCATATAGATGTCATAAGAAGGCAAGTAAATGAGTTAAGATGAAACTCCTTTGTACGCAAATTTATGACAAAAGTGGCACATATGGCAAAGGGTAGGAATGCATGTCACATATTGATAGACAAGTGGATTGATTAAAATACATCTCCCTTGCATGCCATTTTATGACAAAAAAAGGCACAAGTACTCATCCCATAAGAGTGAATGACAAAGGGTGAATAATAAAAAAAAGGTGAAAAGTTCTCACATGCAGATGCCATAAGGAAATGACAAAAAAAAAAGTAAATTTACATTTAATTATTTAACTCATACTTTTGTCATACATCATTAAGAATAAATGATGAAGAAAATCTAAAATTTCCTTGCATGCATGTGCATGTAGCATGACACATGGCCTAAGTTTGAATTAAACCACTTGCATGCAATTTATGACAAGTTTAAATATGTATCAATGGGATAACAATAAGTGATAAGAGGAGAAGGGTAAGGAGGCATATAAATAAGAGGGGATTCACCTCTTATGAAACCTTACTCTCCTACTTTCTTTTCTCTTTTATACTACAAGCCCAAGTTCTTTCATAGTCTTACAAAAGGGTTCATTTGTGCCACATAGGCTTGTAAGTTTCTTTTCTAATCTTGACATTTCTTAATTTGATGTTTTCATAGTAGATGTCATATCATACTTGCAAGTTTCATTTCATATATGTCTTCCCTATTTTTTTTTACCATGTCTCCTATATGTCATACTAAACTTATGTTTAAGCACATATCCCAAGTATATCTCATAACATGTCAAGCTATGTAAAATTTAGGGTAAGCTTTCAACAATGCATGTCATAATGGCCACATAATAAGATAGATTACATGATGTAGCAATTCAACACATAAGCATTTACATTTGACATAAAGAAAATTAATCAAGTCATGTCATATTTGCCACAAATAGGATAGCTTGCATGATATAGAAATTGAAGCATAAGCATTTATATATGACATAAAGATGCATTTAAATCAATTAATGTCATATGTGCCACAAATAGGATAGCTTGCATGATATAGAAATTGAAGCATAATTATTCATATATGACAAAAGAAAATTTTAAGCCAAAATGTCAACCTAAGCATTTCATCCTTTTTTTCTATATTTTATTTTTTTATTTTTTATTTTTTATTATTTTTTTTAAAAGTAAATTTCGGCAGCCTCCTGGCATCATCCCCGTATAGGGGGCTACTTCGGGGGACTAAGCCTTCCCACCACGCCAAGAAAGGCGTGTATGGTTTTAGCATTTTCCCACCATGCCAAAAAGGCGTGTATGGGTTTTATAATAGCATAACAAATTTCCCTGTTAATAAGATATCAGGTAACAGAAATAGCAAGTATGCAAGTAGGGAATAAGTTCAAAAGCCAAACTATTGAATATTACATGAAAAATAAATCTCTCTTCTTTTCTATTTTTTTTTATCAAAATTTGCAATAGCCTCCCGGCGCTCCCCCCGCATATGGGGGTTTCCATGAAAGACTGGGCCTACCCACCACGCCAAGAAAGGCGTGTATGGGTGGATGTCATGAGACACCACGGCCAAAATTTTGTTTGCCCACAATGCCAAGAAAGGCGTGTATGGGTTAGCTTAGCATAATGAATTTCCCTGTTAATAAGATATCAAGACGAATATGCAAATAGAAACTAAGCTTAAAAGCCAATCATTTCTTTCTTTCCTTCACAAAATTTTTGCATAGCATATGAAGTGATTTAAGCAAAGTAGCAAGAATGAAACCCATATGAAAATAGCAAGTAGTATATCAAAACCCTTTCTTTTCTAATTTCATATTTGATTTTCAGATTTCATTCTATTCATATGCAAGAGGGAAAACAAATGAAATCTATAAGAGATAGTATATAGTATGACATAGCCACTTTTCCATTTAATTTCAGCTTTTACTTTCAGATTTCATTCTACTCATGTACAAGAGATAAAACAAATGAAATCTATAGGAGATAACAAGTAGCATGGCATAAACTCCTTTGATAAAAATGATTTCAGCATGTATCACATTTCTAGACAACAATTCCATATATTTCCCCTTAGACTTTTCAGCAAACATTATTTCATCCAAACAGCAGAAACTGAAATGTAAAGAGAGGAAAGATTGTTAATAGTTTAGGATTTTGAACCAATCAACACCCCAAAACCCTTTCCAAGCTTTTGATTTCATTTTCAATATTTATAAAAAATTTTGGCAAGGTAATCAGAACAAAACCTTTAAGAAGCTATGGAAACTTCAGATTTCATTTCTCATAAGAAAGAAATAAAATTCAGCAAGCATCACTTCCTCTATATGATAAAAGTATAAGCTAAAGATAAAGAACACTTGCATCTAGCTTAGGCATTCCATCTTTAAAAGGCTATGGAAACTTCAGATTTCATTTCCCATAAGAAAGAAATAAAAATTCAGCAAGCATCACTTTCGATTCAATTTCCCTTAGGTAAAACCAATTTCAGCAAGCAATAAAAAGGTAGGCATCCATAGACAAGGGAAAACAGCAAGAAGAACAAGATTTGGGCCATACACCATCCCAAATCCTTTAAGGGAAATTTTCTGACATCATTCCAACACAAGATCTAGCATATGTAATAAAAACCCTAATTTCCAAAACACCCAAACATATGGAAATGAGCTTAGGGTTAGAAAGAGACGACCCGGAGATGTTGAATATTATGAGAAAGGAAGAAGAAGATTTCGGCTTCCTTAGAAAGAGCACACAATCCGATCGGTCAGAAGAAATAATGTGTAAGCCGGTAGAAACGAAACGAGGAAGAGGAGGAATTTCTATGAAGTCTTGAGGGAGGAGGAATCACAAAGGAAAACCCGAGAGCCGTGAGGGAGCAGTGTTGTAAGGGAAAAGAGCCGAGAGAGGAATACCGTAAGGGAGAAAACGAGAGTCGCAGCGCTTGAGAGGAAATGGCATGAGCAGAATGCCGAGAGGATAACCCTCGTTTTGGCCTTAGGGCCGACCACGTGCTTTGATTGGTTGCCTAAACGACGTCTAATAGGGATTAGAGGTCATTTGCGTTAATTGAAGGCTTGGGCGGCTGATTTAGATTAGGGATTAAGGCTTGGGCGGCTGATTTAGATTAGTGATTAAGGGCTTATTAGCTTAAGGATTAATATAATTAATCCTAATTATAAAATTTTGACGAATCATCCTAGTAACAAACCTTAGTGATATGGGTGTTAATTTTAATTATTTCTATTGTGCCGAGCACAATGGCACGATCGATTTCCCGATCGGAGGTCGTTTAAGCAAAGGCAGCGACGATCGGAGTGAAATTAGTTTAAATTATGCGATGTCGCGCTCAGATTGATCGACGTTCGAAAACACTTTGCCGAATCGACCGCGGAAGGTGTCGTTTGATAGAATTCGACGTTTCGGCGACAACGGCACGATCAATTTCACGAATGGAGGTCATTCGGACGTCGTTGGGGCTTCCTGACTTTGATATGCGTGTAATTTCATTAAAAAATTAATTTTAATCATTTAATTGGTCATTAATTGATTCGATATTTTCTATTTTAATTAATTTTGATGCTTTCGATGCATTATGAAGTCGAATTTTTAAATCAATGCAAGGTTAATCGGTTTTGATCGCGATTAGGGCATTTTAATTTCCACCATATTTATTTAATTTGAAATGGCACATAGGTGTAGGTCAACATTCCCATAAACTCTTAAACTCAAAACTCACTTATGCTTAAATCTATTCTACCCATAAATTAGCCTACAAATCTAACCCTCCCTTGCCATATATTTGTCCATAGAACTTTCCACTCATGAAACTACCCATGCCTACATAATCATTCTAACACATTGATATGCATACTCATGTGCCTGCAGACATTGACACAAAAATAATAGCATTTACCAACATTAACACCTACACATGCAAATGCATTGTTGAGGGAACTTAGCCTCTACTAAATAGTTCACAAATAAATGGCAAAGCTTTTCCCTTGACAAAAAATCTTATATGGAGAGATTCCAACCATGACAAAGGTCATCATATCAGGAAAATCACAAATTATTATGCATATTTTATAGCAATTGACATTAAGTTGCATGAAACCAACTATACTTTTTGGTTTGAATTATGGAGATGTATATCACAGTTAAAGATAAGTTGGTATTAATAAATATGCTAATCTTAATAATTGATCTTAACTTCAATAAAAAGATAATCGAGAATGTTGTGGTGAAGAGACGACTAATCAACTCTCTAGAACCAAAATTGATTAGTGAGCACATCAAATTTCCAACTATGGAAGCAATGTAGGATACTATCATGACAATATACTTCAATGGCACTTACACCTCACAAATGCTTGATCTTACAAAAAAACTAAAGTGACTAATGTAAGAAGGAGAACTAATTGAAGCTTATTATAATAACTATAAAGATGATGAAAAGAAAATTTTTGTGTGTACCAAATCCAATGTGATGTTAAATTAACATATTTCATTATATAAGAAGATAATATATACGTTCCTCTATGGTCTTGATGATTACCTAAAAATTTTTGAGGTGATAAACTTCTGATAAAGCTATTTCTAATGATGGAGCAATGCTACACACTTTTTTAAAAGGAGATTTACAGCAACCTATGATAATGATGAAGTAAAATATTACATTTAGCATTGCAATACTCTCTAAGCAACAAAATTCAACAACAATAACAACAACAACAACAACAACAACAACAAGCCTTTATCCCATTATGTGGGGTCAGCTACAAGAATCCTTCTTTTCCATTGTGTCCTATTATGTTTCAAATTCTATTTTATTCAAGTATACCAAGGTTATTTTTTATACATCTTAACCAAGTCTTTTTAGGTCTTCCTCTACCTTTCTTAACATAAGGCAAATCTAATGCATCTACTCTCCTAACTAGGTCATCGGACGGTCGACGCTCTATGTGGCCAAACCATCTAAGGCGACTCTCTTTAATCTTATTTACCACTGGAGCTACTCTAACTTTTTCCCAAACATACTCATTTCGCATTTTATCTCTAAGAGTAAAGCAACTCATCCACCTGAGCATCCTCATCTTTACAACACTTAACTTAGTCTTATACTTCTCTTTTGATGGCCAACATTTTGCACCATAAATCATTGCAGGTCTTACCACCATCTTATAAAATTTTCCCTTAAGTTTAAGTGGTACTTTTCTATCACCCAACAAGCCAGATGCATTCCTCCACTTCAACCATCCAACTTGAATTCTGCTAATAACATCTCCATCTATTTCACCATCATTTTGAACAATAGAGCCTAGATATTTGAATCGTTCACTCTTTTTAATGACTTGTTCACCCAATGTCACAACACTACCACTAGAACTTCTTCAACTAAAATTACACTCCATATATTAAGTTTTAGATCTACTTAAATGAAAACCTTTAGATTTAAGGTTGACCTACATAATTCAAGTTTCTCTTGGACTCCCTTAAATTTAAACTCCTTTAAATTTATTTCTTAATTTTCTTCACATAAGTTCATTAAAGTAAAACACATATATAATCTTATAATAATAAAATTATAATATATTAAAAGCTTAAATTTTAAGTAAAAAAAAGCTAATTTAAGGTCCTTAATATGCTTTTGGTGATGAATCCACATCTCTTCTTACTTTAACACCTTATAGTTTTTTAAACTTTTGTGCTACCTCATTTTCCTTGGCCTTTAAAGCACTCTTCTCTAAAGAGTTAAAATCTAGTAGTATGACACAAGATTATTTGACATCTTTCCTGAATTAGTTATTGTAAACTATGTATCATCATTGGGTGATTTATCCTTTCACCTTACTAAGAACTTGCGCTCTCCATTATTATTAGTAGATGCTTTATTTGATAGTATATTCCCCACTTCTAAGATGTTGAGCTGAATGTCCAACTATATTTGATTACTCTCTCTATCTATATAATTTGTCTTCAAATTTTGATCTAATATTTTTTTGTTGAAATATTAATACATCATCAACATTAAATATATAATTTTAAGCATGTCTAATTCAAAAAAAAATAAATATTTTTTTTAATTTTAAATGCATAAGCCCTTGCATGAAGAATCTTAAACTTGGAGGTATTTCTTTTATAATTAATATAAATTATTTCATAATCACCTTCTTAAATTTTCTTTTATATATATAATTTTATCTACAAATTTTGCATGTTTAATATTACTTCGTTTAATTTATTTCAAAAAAATTTATATAGGCTAATAAAATGTTTTACAAAAAGTAAATACAAAATTTATAAATATATAAAAATATTGACAATATTGAAAGATTTTTTTTTTTTGAGATTAAAAATGTTATCTCAAATAGTTATTATTTTATTAAGCTTATGATATTATTACTATAAATAAATTCAGAAGTTGCTAAATAGTTATTTGATGATGGTTTGGTGTCAGTAGGCATCATAATAAATAAAAGTAAATAAATAGTAGTTTTATCAAAAAAAAAAATTTTGATAAACAATTAAAGCCAACATTTTCAACAATGGTGTCTAGCTCTAAAAAAAGTAAACTTATATATTGATCAACATCATGTTAAGGCTCCCTAACAATAAGTAATCCAACTTAATCAATTTAATTTATGTGTCTTTTTTGTATTTGATTCTCAAACTAGAGGTCTAATGTGGGCTTATATAGAGGTGTTTGGTTGATCTTAGATCTTACTAATTCCAAACCAGATCCAATTAGTAGTAAACTCTTTTTTTTCCTTCCTCTTTTCTTCTTCTTTTTCTTCTTTTTTTTCTTAATTTCTTTTATTTGATATTATTTTTAACATCTATAGAATAAACAACTAGCATCTTAGGGAGGTAATAGATTGCACCTTCATAAATCCTAACCTCAGGTACAGATAATGGCTTTATGCCTCCCTTGATGCAATACTCTATATCATTGCATATGAACTTCATGCACTGATGCAATGAAGATAATACCATTATATTTTTCATTAATCTAAGGCCTTTATGACAAGGAGTTCAAGAATGGGTATGAGTATATGATGTGGAATTTTGCCTCATTCTTGAATTCCTTAATATATAGCAACAGGGTGATTGAACCTATGGCCCTCTTGCATTGCTCATTGAATCCTTCTTACAGGATTTTTGTGAAAGCTAAGTCTACTAATATCAATCCTTAAGTAAAGTAGTTCATAGGCTCATTATGTTAATAGATGCACCCAAGTCAACAAACACTCTAGAGAGCTTGAAGTTTTCTACATTCACAGATATGTAAAGAAGGTGGTTGTGATATGTAGTTCCTAAGAGTAGATCTTCATCTAAAATGTGACTCTTATAACCTCTTTAAAGTATTTGGCTTCTTCTTTTATTATAGATGTAGCTGCCAATTAGGCTAAGCATATTTTTGAATCTAGTAAAGCCTTGATTAGGGACTTCCTTATCTCTTTCGATAAGATAATGGTGTTGTATATACTAAGCCTAGCTGGCAACTTTTTGATATGAGTTAGCATGTTGTTGTCAACCTTGGGCTAGTTGTCCATAGGCATATCATGTAAAGGAGCATTCTGTGGTGGAGCTATTCGTTTACTTGAACAAATGACCTATTTTTCTATATCTTGAGTGTCATCCTATAAGGTAAGACTTTGTCACTACAAAGGTTAACTTCTATTATCTCTTCTGATAAAGAGGCTGTAGTGGTGTCTACTTGACCTTCAAAATTAGAAGACTTTAACTCTATCTTGACAGAACCACCCTAAAGATTCAAGATATGGAGATCACCATTAGAGTCCAAGTCAACATAGAGGAGATATAGATCAAAATCATTTTGCTCATTAAGATTAGGGGGTTTGTTATTGGGATTATGTTTGTTTAGAGGTAGATCATTTGAGTTCTCTAAATTATTTTCATCACAAAGAGATAAGATGTACATGGAATTATTCTTTATTGATTTCTCAATTCCCAGGGGAACAAAGTACAAGTCACACAAAGTGAAAGGCGTGAGTGGCTTGATGCCCCCATCCACAAAAATGATGCTCTGATAATAGGTGGACTAGTTGCTCCATCTTGGGCTTCTACTCCCCTTCCTCTGAGTTATCCTTCAAAACTCGCAAACTTATTGGTGGGATGGAGGTCTAAACTTGTTTAGGTATTTACAAACAGAGGTTCTTGATTTTAGAAAGATCTTTTGAGAGATTTTAGATAAAGAAATATCTCAAATGATTCCTTAAAGAATAGTTTAACAAATCCTATTGCAAGTTCCATACTTACTATGGCTCTAGATATATGGTTCCTCTATAACAAATCCTTGAAGGTAACGCAATTCTACTTTTTATGTTATAAAAGTAGCTAGATACTTTATAAATTTTGTTGAACTCCATCTATTTTATAGAATAAAAAGAGTACAAAAGCATTTTAATTTTAATGAAGACAACATTCACATGAGTTATACCAATGGGTATTTTATTTCCTATAGATGTCAATCATATTAACTTACTTTATTAGATTAATATTGAAGACAGTAAGCTTCAAATTTATATATAAAAAGTTAGAGAATATTAAATTTTATTATATAATGTAATACAACATCAAATGCAAAATATTATTTTACTAACTGATTTTGATTATATATTTTATATTTCTACATCATTTCGGGGCTGTTTGGTTGCCTGCATTTGGAATGCATTGTAAAAGAAATGCACTGTAAAAGGAATTTAGTGTAAAAGGATTACTTTATAGTTGTTTGGTTGAGAGCTTTACAAATTCATGACTTTGCATTTTTTTGTTTGGTTGATAAAATGTAATGTAAAGTAAATTGAAGGTTTGGACGTCGGGTGTCGTTACCGGCCTGTCGATGGCAAAAAGCGGCTGGCAGCGGCATGGCGAGCGGGCGGAGGTTCTGCGCGTGGCGTCTGGCTGAAGCTGGCGCGGCGGCGGCGAAGTAAGCGGCTGGGTGGCGAAGCGGCGTGTGGCGGCGCCAGCGGCCGGCGCAGCTCACATCCACATTACTTTGTGTATTTGAATTCAGATTTGGGTGAATTCCAAATACACTCAAACTGGCCTTTCTGGTGTATTTGAAATATACTGAAATTTTACTTTACTTGGAACCAAATGTTTGGAATGTTTAAAAGCATGCATTTGGAATACAGTGCATTCCAAATGCACGCTACCAAATAGCCTCTTCATGTATGTGCAGTGCTTATTTATATTAGGTTACTTTTATATATTATAAGATTTTTTTATTAAATATTATTATTTAAAAAAATTAATGTGTAGTGTTTATGTTGTAGTTGCTTGAGAATGTTTGAGGATGCATGTGATAGTATATCGACGACTCTGATGAGTATGTGTTGTAAAGTAATGAACAAATGAGCCTCCTACTATTTAATAATTTGTTGGCAGCATGAATATATTTGATCCATGATTACCACGCTTTGTACTTGGATAAGAGATCATGTAAATGGGTATGTGAGCTATTATCTAGTCACCGAAGAAGATTTCATAATATGTTTAGAATGTTATAATAAATTTCTATGGACTTACTTCGTCTGCTTGACTCACATCATGGGTTACATTAAAATGTAGGTAGTATAAAATTGATATTATTACTATTAAAAACTTTATAGTTTTTAATTTGCATGAATAATGATAGAATTTAAAGCCTTCCTTTGTAGCATTGATTGTTGTAGTAAATGTTGTAGAGTTTATATATACTTAAGTTGTTCAACTGTCTTTTAAAATCTATATTTTACTATTGGAAGTAAAGAGTTATAGATGTTTATTAAATTAGTGAATGTAGTTGTGTTCCTTCTTTTCTTCACTAGGTACTTTATGTAAGAAAATGAACAATTATTGGAGATAATTTTAACGAAGTAGGAAGTGTGATATGTTTTTTAAGTGCACTTCAATTTTTTTTTTATTATTATGTTTTTTGGGTGTTAGTTTTGTACTGGTAAATTAATGATTGCAATTAAACTTAATGGGCATGATGATATATTATAATTGTGTTGATATGAAGAAATGTACTTGCTGTTAATTATATATTTTAAATCAATTATAAGTTACTGTAAATTATGGTTATCATTTAGGGTTGTAGATTCATAATAATTATTTGCATTTTATAACTTAAATTTTTCCTGTTCTTCTATTTAAGATTAATTTTATCATTGTTGATCCCATTCTAAAATAAAGAATTTCAAACTTAATTTTTTCTGCATTTTAATCCTCCACTCTATTTTAATAACTACTGGTCTCTTAATGACTTTTTCAATCACATTAAAGAGAATTGGTGTAACTCAAGCCATGATACTGGTAGTAATAATGACCAGAATATTTTAAAATTAAAATTCATCAAGAAAAAATAAAAAATCTCTCATGTAAATATTCTATGAAAAACTCCAATTAATAAGTGAACTGCTGCACCACATCGTTAGGTCCAACTCTAATAAATGCTTCTTCAACGTTGAATTTTAGAAAGCTTTTGATAACTATAACTGGAACTTCTTTTAAGAATAAATATTTCTCCAGAAAACATGTTATCAAATATTTCGGAAAGGTAACCTCAACAATGCCTTCCCATTACCCATTCATCCTATATGCGAGTATATTTCGGAAAGATAACTTACATTCATATATTTCTTAAAGTGTGATGATTTGATGTATGGCCTAGATGTGATAAACTTTTTAGAATAAAATTAAATTTGCTATCCTCTCTAAATAACTCATAACTAAATTTTAATACAACTCATAATCTCATTTTAAAGCTTAAATTTTTAATCAAGATAATAAAAGATTTTATAATCCCTTAGCTGAATGATTATATGCTCTAACAATATGCATATCATAATGTGTCACTCTTGAATAGAGAGGGTCTCCATTCTTGCACGATAGGGGATATGCTTGACCTTTGAGAGCAATCCCTTATAGTGGAGAACATCTCCAATTGATTTAGCCCATGATTTAATTTCATTATACATATAGACATAATTGACCTAAATCTTGGTCTAAAGTGAATGTGCCAAAATAATCCCAAATTTATAAATTTTTAGCATTAGTTTAAGTCATGCTTACATATCAAACATTATTTAGTCTCTTATGGAGTGGGTTTATTATTTTAGCTTCCTTCTTATTTAAATAATATCCTAGCTATCTTGTATCAACATAAGGTCAGCCTACATTATTTTAAAGCATATAAGGTGTTAGTTAGCGATCATTCTCCCTTGTGGAGGTAAACCATTATGTCCCATTTTTTCCGATTAGACTTAGGTCATGCTTCTAGCACGCGCTAAAGCATTTTAGATTTAGGTTCTTAAACTACTTATTTTTCTAGGGTTACGAGTATAAGTCCTTACCTCTTATGTGTTTCAACGATCTTGTGTTATTGAACTATAAGCCCTAGTATTCTAATGAAATTCCAACTTAAAAAAAGGTAAATTATTTCTTTCCAAAAAGTAAAGCCTCATTATAGGGAAGATTAAAGTATTCACTAAAATATCTAGTATTATAGGTGCTTTCTACCTATTCTTCTTTGGAATTCATAAATAAGTCTTTCTATTTGAACTTTCCCACTTGATTTTTAAAAGTACCCAATCTTTTGATAGTCTAGCTTTGAAATCTTTTGAGATACCTATTAACTGCTTTAATCGAGAGTATTCTTAGAAAATGCTCATTTCTTAAGATGTAATTAATTACAGAAACTTGCTTTCATAGGGAACTAAAGAAATCGATATAAAATAAATTTTGCTTTGCTTCTCCATGTAAATTAGGGGAAAGAGCTCTGCTAAATACGTAGACTCATCTGCCTTAGGAGTCCTTATTATGTGAATTGGTCCATTGTAGGGTGATGTTTCTATTTTTCAAGATGGTACAGCATACATTAATGTTGCATCCGATCACTTTAATAAACATCTCCTAAGATCTGCGTGGTATCCCTACGACTCCAAATTAAAACACCACATCTATGATTTACATGATTCGGCATTGCAACTTTAAAATCATCAGGTGTGTCATCTACTTTAGATGTATTGGAGAAGTACATTGAACGCCTTATCCTAGTGCATAGCTCCTCAAACCTATCAATAGCTCACTATTTCATACTATTATCTCGATCCCCAAAGTACGGCTATAACGTGTCCTCTACCTCCAAAATCTACTCACGCTATAAAAATAAATTTGATTAAAATTAATAAAGTATGAATAATAAGTTATACAAGTATTTATAAATAAAAAAAAATTGCGAATATACCATGAATCGTTCGGTGAATATGCTTGGGTAATATATATATGGTGGATCTCTAGGAGCCTAAAGCAGTATATTTTCACCCATGATCGATACCACTATATATATCATGTGACTATTCTCTCGATGTCTACACCCAATGCTATAAAAATCAGACCAGCCGATCAAATCGGTTCAACCGTGAACCGATCATAAGGCTTATCCGATCACCCAAACAAAATAGATTCACATTTAACCTGTGTAAATTGAGGAGAACCATCGGTTCAACCTTTGAATCGATGAATATCCTTGGGTAATATATATATTCATTGGTACTAATCATAACATCTAGGTTCTCTATATTAATGTTGAATGCCTCCTAAGCTATTCATGGTTCATTATTTCAATTGGCTATATACCTATTGGTTTATCTATCATATCCACATTATTATTATGTCTAAAACTAGCATTTATTTTACTATTCATTGTCTTATACTCATCCCTATACAACATAACTTACTCATCATCCTTTGAATGAGCAACCTCAACTAAACTATCATGGTGTACTGGTTCTACACATGAATGTCATGTTAGATTGTAAAATAACATTAATTTAAGATCAATGAAAATTTTACAATTAATTTTAAAAAAAATTTATAATTTTTGTTAATGAACATATGACATACCTATAAACTTGAAAGTTCATGAGTTTTGGACCAGAAAACTCAATGAAATTAGGAGTAACATGTCGTGATGAAGGTCCAACTGATAACTCAAGCATTTTTTTGACATGGCTAGGTCAATATCAATAGTAATTTTCAATTTTACATAAACCACTATAGTTTATTTTAAATCCTTTAACAGAACAGATTCTGTGAATTCATCATCCTCCATGGGCATTGCAATGAAACTTTTATCAATTAAAAACCAGCATATCAGAGAGATACTATTCCTCATAGAATTAATTTTTAGAGCATAAAGGATTTTGCGTTATAATTAGTTAAGATTTTATTGCGCAGTGATATGAAATGGTCGGTAATGATCATCGACATACTTAGTCGCAAATTCATCTGCTAAATCAGTTCATCATCATTGAATAATATGAGGTTTAATGTTTGTTGGCTCATTATAATTATATTATTTGAAATCGATTATTAAGCGGACTAAAAATTAGTTGTATCACTTGCTTAGTTGAAATTTTGTTAATTAAATGATTGGAGGAGATAATATAACAATTACTTATATAAATAATATGAATATTAAATTATTAATGATTAATGACAATCACAATAAAACAACAGTCATTTCAAACATAAAGTATAAGTGATAACAATAGTAGAAGCTATAATTACCATTAGTACTAATAAATTAATGATAGTATTAATAATAAAAAAGTGAAAAAAATAAAATAATAGTAACACATTAAAAATAATGAAAAAATTATTAGTTATAACAACAATAATAAGAACATAAGAATGTTAATGATTAAAAACTTAAATAATAATAATAATGATCGTGATGATGATTAGATAATAATAAAATTACAAAATTAATAAATTTAATAAAAATTATTATTATTATTATTATTATTATTATTATTATTATTATTATTATTATTGATATAGCACTTAAAATATTACTAGTCGAAGCACGAATCTTGATGTTAAAAGCAAGCTGATCCGAACCGGTCAAGATCAAGAACTTAAAATATCATTGGAAACTTTGGGATATCAGTTAAAGCCCTAAAAAGCTCTTAAAATGTAGAATGTTTATAGTCAAATCGAGCGTCTCGACGAGCCGGATCTAACAAGCCCAAGATTTCAAAATTCTGACTTCATTTGGGCATTCAAATACACAAAATACATCAAATGATCAAGGGAATCATCATGAGTCGTCCGATGGAGATGAGTGGTTCGAATTTTGCATGTATTTACAGAGATGTCACTCATCCAATCTATAAATAGCCTCTCATTCCTCATATGAAGGGGCCCCAAGCAAGAGAGAGGAGAGAGCTCTAAAGATCCTCCAAGCACAATCGTGCCGCCACTCGACGGTCGTCAACCACCGTCGCCGGCCACCGCCATCAGCCGCCACCGCTGATTCTCGCCGTCGTCGACCATTGTTGCCGGTCATCATCACCGACCACTATCGTCGGTCATCATCGTCAACTTCGTCGTCAACATCGTCGTCAACATCGTCGTCAACTTCATCTTAAATTCGTCGTCAACATCGTCATCAACTTCGTCATCAACTTCGTCGTCAACATCGTCGTCAATGTCGTCGTCAACTTCATCTATTACTAGCAATTGTTGTCCCTTTCTCAATTCTGTAATCCCGGTATCGGGAAGATCTTGTACTCTGAAACAGATACATAGTGGAAGCTTTTGGCTGCCGTGGTTTTCCTCTTTTTTGAGGTTTTTCACGTAAAAATTCTGGAGTTTTATTGTTCATTCTTTAAATACCTGTGTGTGTGCTAGACTCCCCAAAGAAGCTAAGGTGTAAACTTTTACTCTACCACAACTGGTTTTCTAGCATAGCAGGTTTGGTGCTCGTGGGAAGAGAACCCTTCAATCACAATTCCTATGAACGCCATGTTATGTAGCAACACTCGTGTGCTGAGCCTCCGCTCCAACTCCCGTCACTCTCGAAACCAATCCTTGAACCAAGGACGCCAACCTTCTGCCCCACTTCCCCCCGATAGGCGTGACCCTATCGGTGAAGGCGCGGTAGAAATCTCTTTAGAAGATCGTGTGCGCCGAATGGAAGAGTCTCAAAATGAGATGATCCGACTTTTGCGAGGAACACAACAGCCACTACCGTGGAAAACACATCTCCCCCAAGATCAATCGTTAGCCGGGGGAGGTCAAAATGCTAATTTCCTTGACGCTGAAGTTCCTCCGCGTAGAAACCGTGATGCTGATCTCCTTGACACCGCTAGTTCTACCCATCCATCACGTGCAGCTCAACCGACTGCTAATCCACCAATCATTACTGGTAGCTTGACACATTCTCATCCTGCTGACCTCGCTCATCATGTTATACATGCAGAATTATGACGCTTAATGCAAGATGAATTTCACCTCCAAGATAGAAATCATCTTCCCCCTCACCGCGGCTATGAGGAATCCTCACCTTTAGCTGAAGCTATTCTTCAACATCCTATTCCCGTGGGTTTCAAGCTTCCGAACATTAATTCCTATGATAGGGTGACTGACCCACATGAACACATCGACCATTACTTATCATGCATATCCACGAGCTCGACACCTTTGCTTTGTCGGTCTTTCCGATTACCCTCAAGGGACAAGCTGCACTTGGTTCTACTCCCTTCCAAGGGAATCCATCCATACCTTTTGAACTTCAAGATGTTTGTACAGTTCATTGCAAATCGAATGATCATTAAAGATTCCTCTCATCTCTCCGGCATTCGTCAAAATGAGGGCGAATCCCTTAAGAAATACTTCCAGAGGTTCTCCTTAGAAGCTCGCCAAATACCTAGAGTAGACCCTGAACTATTAAGAGGAGTTTTCCTTGGAGGACTTCAGGTCAGCCTTTTACGTCACTAATCACGAGACCGGTCCTCATATGCGACTTGGTTCATCGTGTGGAAGCACAAATCTCTGGCGATGAGGCTAATGCGCCCATATCATTTGAGCAATCTACGGAAAATGTAAAAGCACCCAGAATGCGGGGCAGTCTATCAAAAGCAACAAGCGTCGTGATCTCCCTCCGACCCCCATATCAGCAGCGTGAACCACGACGAAAAGGAATACACCCGGAACACATCTCGTGTTAACCTCTAATGGCTCGAGATGAAGAAAATATCAAGTGGCGCATCCTGAAACCAAATTGAAATCGAGCAATATTGTCACTTCCATGAGTCGTGGACATACTCGAGGCATGCAAACAACTCAAAGAAGAAATTGAGAGGCTCATTCAAGGATATCTACGTCGATTTGTGAATCAATGCTCAAACAAACATACCTTGGGGCAACGGAAAATCATCACGAAATAACAAAATAATCATCAAGCGGTTGGAGAAATTGAAATAATTGCGGGAGGACCAATACTATCTAATCAAGTTCTCATTACCATCTCGAAGAGCGAGTTAAAGAAGTCTCGTGATCATTCTATCAGTTTTAATGACTCAGACTTAGAAGGAGTACATGTTCCTCATCAAGATCCACTTGTCATCAATGCAGGGATCGGTGACCCATGCTATAATGTTAAGAGAATTTTAATTGACAATGGTAGTTACGGTTGATGTCTTATTTTACTCCACATTCTTAACATGGGCACGGTTAGGGAAAAACTCCAACCATGCGGGGACCATTATACGGGTTTGATAATTGCCGTGCAGTAGAGGGACAATCACCCTTCGTTGTCCTTGGTGAATTTCTCGACAAGTGACTCATTTAATCCAATTCATGGTGGTCAAGTCGATCCATATAGCTATCTTTGGAAGGCCCCTCCAATCAATTTTTGGTGCAATCACTTCAGTATCTCATCTTAAGATGAAATTTCCAACCCCCGTTGGGGTTGGAGTGGTCTGTGAAAATCAACAGATAGCACAATCATGTTATCTCAGACAAGCTCAACCATGCATACGTGACCTTGACGCCGAAGATTTTAATTTTGAGATGAAGAAGTACCCAAGCTGCCGTAAGACTTGCTCTCTGCTATTATCGATGACCAACCACCACGGTCAGCGTGGGGATCCATGCTCTAAGAACAAAGTGGAAAAATACATGACTTCTGCATAAATCAAGACATCTTCGCTTGAGTCCGACGATATGCCGGGTCGACCCAATGTGATCATGCACTGGTTGATCCAACATTCAAACCGATCATCCGTAAGAAACAAAGTTTTGCACCGACGCTTCAAGCTATCAGCAAGAAGTTAATAAGCTTCTAGAAGGGATTCATAAGAGGTACATTACCCTACATGACTAGCAAAGGTTAGTCATGGTTAAGAAAACAAACGAAATGGAGAATGTATTGACATAATCACCTTAAAGATAGTTTCTTCCTCGAATTGATCAATTGGTTGATGCTACATCCGACATCAAATGCTCGCTTTTTGATGCTTACTGGTTACAACCAAATAAAAATGGACCCAACGGATGAAGAAGCTACAGCGTTTCAAACATATAAAGGTTTATACTGTTACCAAGTCATGTCGTTTGGGTTAAAAAATGCTGGTGCTACTTATCAACGACTTATGAATAAGATTTTAAAGACCTAGACAATGGAGGTATATATGGATGACATGTTAGTGAAAGAATCACACATCGACTTAGAAATATGTTTTAACCTTCTTCGATGATATAACATGCGACTCAACCCGACCAAATGTACTTTTTGGGTTACGTCGGGAAAATTTCTTGGATTTATGCTAACCCACCGTGGGATAGAAGCCAACCCCGAGAAAATCAAAGCTCTCAAAAATATGACTCCTCTGAAGAATATTAAGGAAGTTCAACGTTTGAATGGACGAATTGCTGCGTTATCCCGCTTCCTAGCCCATTCTAGGGACAGATACTTGCCATTCTTTAAAATATTAAAGGGAGCTAAAAATAATAATAATTTTCGGATTGAATATCGCTGCAAGCAACTAAAGGAGTATCTAGCATCTCCACCCTTACTATCCAAGCCTATCAAGGTGAGATGCTATACTTATATCTCAGTCTCTTCCCATGCCGATAAGCTCGCCTTAAGAAGAAAATGAGATGCAACAACCAATTTACTATGTCAAGAAAATTCTTCTGATATAGAAAGTTATCCACTGAGATAAAATGGCTGGTTTTAGTTTTCTCACAAAAATTGGCCCATACTTCCAAGCTCATACCATCTACACTCATTTACCATTAAGGGCCATCCTACGTAAACCAAGCATCCGGGAGGTTAATCAAGTAGAATTGGGAGAATATAAATTTTCTACCCGCTATAAAGTCTCAAGTACTAGACTTTATAGTGGAATGCACTACCCCAACCCGTGAGGAGCTATTCACATGCCTTCGTCCCCTCAATGGACCCTCATATTGATGGAGCTCGTGAAGATGGTGCGGGGAATCTTACTTATTTCCCCCCAGTAGAATATCCTAGAGTATGGACTTCGCCTAAAATTTCCTGCAACTAATAATATGGTTGAATTTGAGGCTTTTATAGCAGGGTTGAGACTCGCCATTGACTGTGAAGCTCAACACTTAGTGATACACACTGACTCTCAACTTATCGCCTCCCAAGTTGAGGGGAACTTAATGCTCATAATCCTCAGCTAGCACAATATCTCCACTTAGTGAAGTCTCTTCTTGCCCATTTCAAGACACATCAAATCATTCACATCACAGAGAAGAACACTGAAGCAACGCTTGCCAAGCTTGCCTCCCTGCCGGATCTGCTTAAGAGAAGGCATGTTGAAGAAATACATTTTTCGAAAGTATCCAAGGGTCATTGCAATTCAAGCAAAATTAATGAGATAAAGGAACACTCGGATGGACCCCATCCTGTTTTCTACAAGAAGGAACTCTTCTAGAAGACCCAACTTCTGCAATTCGTCTCCAAAGACAAGCTTCAAACTTTACTATTATCGGAGGTGAACTATACAAACGAGCTTTCTCTGGACCGTAACTCAAATGTCTCTCACCTTCAGAGGTCGATTATGCATTAAGAGAGGTCCACCTGTGATATGTGGAGAACACTTAGAGGAAGGGCACTAGCCTTAAAATTATAAAGCAAGGGTTATATTGGCCTACAATAAAACAAGACGCCTTTGAATTCACAAAAAATGTGCAAGTTGCACTCTAACCTCTCACATGCCGTATAGAGCTCTCATCCATTCAAAGCCCGCCTTTTGCTCTGGGGATTGATATCATGGGACCTTTTTCGATAAAGATCGTAACGAAGTTCATCATTTTACCGACTACAATTAATTGGGTGGAAGCCCAACCACTCGCTAAAAATTATGGAGGCAAATGCTAAAAAATTTGTTTGGAAAAATATAAGATGTCGATTCGGCCTTCCCAAAGATCATCCAACGGAACCCAATTTATTGGAAAAGTTTTACGCCCTTTTGCAAAGATCTTTACACAATACTACAGTAGCACATCCTCAAACTAATGGGCGGGCACTAAAGCTACCAACTATACTCAAAGGACTAAAAACACGCCTCGAGAAGGTCAAGGGGTTGATGAGCTTCCTAATGTTCTTTGGGCTTACCATACTATACTCGACGGCGACACCAGATAACTTGTGTTTCGCACGGCTATTATACCAATGGGATATCGGTTCCAAGTCCAAGAGTTCAATTATTCATCATGACGGTAATGAAGAAAAACTGACAAAGACTGACCTACTCCCAAACTCGGACATGGCCCCTACTCAACTACTTCCTATCACCAAAGGGTAGCTCACTTCAACGTAAGAGTAAAACCTCCCCATATTCTGCCGGTGACTTGGTCCTACGATGTTCAAGCTGCAAAGGCCCTCAATGCAATAAACTCTCACCTCTTTGGGATGGCTCATATGTGGTTATAGCCAAGAACTTTCAAGCTCAAGGATCTGAGGGAAAACCTTAAACCTGGAACACCGAGAATCTCCAAAAAATATTATCGCATTCCTACCGCATAATCAACTTTTATTTTGTCTCGTTTGTCATTTCCTCTTCATGTAGCTAACCTCACTTAATAGGATAAAGACTTGTTGTTATTATCGTCATTTCCTCTTGAAACTTATATCTGTGTTAAAATCATCCTATGATACTGAACTTATCAGAGTAATGAATTTATAACTTTCTTCTTATAAACTTGTTTCTTCTTCATTTAATCCTCTCACTTGAGAAACATACAACTCACGTTATATCTCAATCGAACGAAGAGTCTTCGGATACTTGGCTGGGAGACAGATCCTCAATACTAGCTCCAGTCTTGCGATGTACTAAACAGATTCCCTTTAGGAACCCTCGGATGAAGCCCTCCTCTAAACATTGGTGCTCCAAGTCCTTCACTTCAACATCAAGTATATGATTACGAGCCTCCTGAACATGGTCTTCGAGTATGCCGAGATAAGCCAAGGAGTTCTTAAAGTCTTCCACCACCTTCAAGGATATTTTATCTGCCTCCGCTTCTAACATTACATGCTCCTTCTCAGAAAGATGATCCTGTAATGCTTTCTTCTCCAGTTCCAGAGCTTTCTTCTCCGCTGCAAGGGCCTTAAGTCTTTTCTCTTTCTGATGAGTCTCCGACCTCACCTTAATCAGCTCATCACGAGTGCGCTCCACCTCCTGACACCGGAGAGAAAGAGAAGTCGGCATATTTGCTAACTCAATTCTGCACCCGGTCAGCTGATCCTCCAAAGTTGCCACTTCTTTGGCTTTAATACTCATCTTTCGCTCATACTCACCTTGCAGATATTTTATCTTCACAAATTCAGTATTCCACTCATCTAAAGTGACACCCAAATGAGCCATCTGCCCTAATGTTTGATTTACCTATAAAATTAATAAGAAAATCATCATAAATATTACACAAAAGAAAAGAAGAAGAAAAGAAGAAAGAATGAAAGACAACATACCAATTCATCACTCGTTGGCCTTGGTACATATGTGATTTAACACCTCTTGAGAATGTGCGAGAAACGAACTCCCCATCATGAGTTGAAATAGCTAAACTCTCGAGGAGGGGGGTAACATCTTCTTCACATATATCGGCTAGTCACTTCATGTCTTCTTTTTCTTTAGGGAAGAAACATTGCCACCACCCTGATTTCATGACGGGCTTCTTGAAAGAACCCTATGAATATGAGGAGGCCTTTCATCACATTTACTTGACCTCTTTAGTAGAAAAGAATGAGATCTCCCTGCCTGGATAGAAAGGCCAACCTTGAACATTTTATCTTCAACTATATATTTGCCAATGTGGCGTAACTCATCGCAAGCTTCCTACATCGTGGATATTAAGAGTTGTCGATCTCATTTTTAGACATCGAATGGATGGAAGGTCATTCAATCTTCCCCATCTCTCGGGAAGGCCTCATTTTTCACAAAGAAGAATCCATTAGACCAATTTTAGGACGGATCCGTGCTAAAAATTCTATCAATCTCTTATAAGAAACATGTCCTTGAGCATCACATGTGAATCTACACATTCGACACAAGTATGTGATATTCAAAGTAACACCACGCTCTCAAGAAGGCAAAACCCAACGATGACCACCACGAAATGAAAATTATGACAAAGCTACACCACATGTTTTGAAGATCTCAATCATTTCGAGCTAAAGGGAATCCCTTGATCCACCGAAGAATCATCTCGAAGCGTGAAAGTATCCGTGAGGAGGTGAGCGAAATTTCGATCATTATTAAATCATTAGTGAGAACACTATTTAATGAAGGGATGGCATATCTATGGGTTATCCTCCGGCCATCACCCTGTGAAAATACATAATGAATAAATAAAGAGGGGAAGAAATGACAAAATCTGAAAAATCTAGAAATTTTGTGAAGCTACTCACTCACCCCAATACTTGGGCATACCCTTTTCTGACTCTGCCGCTCATGGACAGCTTGGGCTTGGATTTTTTGCCTACAATCTGACGAAAAGGACATGCATACATATGAGATCAAAAATAAAAGGGGGAAAGATACAGAGAAACTATTCCTCCCCAATGATGCCCTGGAATTACCTGTCAAACTTTCTAAGTCGTTCAAATGACGGATCCTAATTACCGCTTCCCCACCATCTTGGCAATTATCAGCCATTGAACCTTCCATCGAAGTTTGAATAAATTCAATTTCTCACTACGGGTCTTGATCGCCTCCAAACTCGGTCTATCCGACGAGGTCAGTTAACACCTCTTTCGAGGGAAAAGCGGAGCCTTCAGGTTCTGGTCTTGATCGCCTTCAAACCCGGTCGGTCCGACGAGGTCAGATAATACCTCTTTCGAGGGAAAACTAGAGCCTTGCCGTATGAACTACGGGTCTTGATCGCCTCCAAACCCGGTCAGTCCAACGAGGTCGGGTTGACACCTCTTTCGAGGAGAGCCTTGTCATTATGAACTACGGGCCATCGCCTCAACTAACCTCACTCAAGAAGAGAAGCACTAGAGTGTTGAAGTGTGCCTTCTCCCTGCCTGGGTTTTATAGACCCCAGGGGAAAAACGCCCAAATTTGAAACCGCTGTCAAAACTCATTGGACCCATTGCCTCTCCGGGCCCTTCAGCCTTGTAGCTCATGCACCTTCATGCAACCGTCGGTCCCGCAACAGCCATGTCACCCCGCCGGTCCACCAGGTCAGCCGGTCCACGTCCTGATAACCGGCCGGCTCATTTCGCCGCGTGGCGCTGGTGAACTCACCAACACAGACTCCAATCGCCAGCGTGTGCCCTCAACGACGCCATTCAGCTGTACCATGCTGGACTTCAGCGCCCACCGCCGACCAGCTCTGCTCTGCTAGCGACCAGATCCTCCGACCCGCGATCGGCCGCGCTGATCGCGTTTAGCCCAGCACCTCAGCGGACCACAGCTCGCCGTCTGAGCGACCAGATCCTCCGACGCGATACCATACGCACCGCTGACCATTACGAGGCGTCGGCGTGAGCCCCATCGGCCCGTGACGCTTGCGTCTTGTATAGCACTCCGTATTCATGGCTCCGTTTCAGATGGTGGTAACCTCGAAATCTTGCAGCACATACACACATATTTGTGGTCCGTCGCCAGTCATAATCTTGTGCTGTATGAAGATCACTTCTCAAAATGTAGTTAATGGACCCTCAAATATCACTGAAGAATTTGCTATTTTCAAGTATTTGACATATATTTTTGGATGATTGATATAATGTCATCCAAAAATAGGGGGGCAACTGATATGGCACTTAAAATATTACTAGTCGAAGCACGAATCTTGATGTTAAAAGCAAGCTGATCCGAAAATGAAACCGGTCAAGATCAAGAACTTAAAATATCATTGGAAACTTTTGGATATCAGTTAAAGCCCTAAAAAGTTCTCAAAATGTGGAATGTTTATAGTCAAATCGAGCGTCTCGACGAGTCGGATCTAACAAGCCAAGATTTCAAAATTCTGACTTCATTTGAGCATTCAAATACACAAAATACATCAAATGATCAAGGGAATCATCATGAGCCTTCCGATGGAGAGGAGTGGTTCAATTTTGCATGTATTTATAGAGATGTCATCCTCCGTCATAAATAGCCCTCATTCCTCATATGAAGGGGCCTCAAAGAAGAGAGGAGAGAGCTCTAAAGATCCTCCAAGCACTGTCGTCGCCGCCACTCGGCGGTCGTCCACCGCGCCGCCGCATCATCGCCATCGCCGATTCTTGCCATCGTTGACCATTCATTGTTATCATCGCGACCACTATCGTCGGGTCGTCATTCAACTTCGTCGTCAACATTCGTCGGCACCATCGTTGTCAACCGTCGTCAACATCGTCGTCAACATCGTCGTCAACTTTCGTCGACAAATTCGACAACATCGTCATATATCGTCGTCAACTTGTATTCTTTGTTGTCCATTTCTCAGTCAGAATCCGTTATCGAGAAGATCTTGTACTCAAAACGATACATAGTGGAAGCTTTTCTGGGTAGGCCTCATGGTTTTCCCTCTTTTCGAGGGTTTTCCGTAAAATGCGGAGTTTTATTGTTGTTCTTTAAATATTTGTGTGTCTTTGGACTCACGAAAAGAAGCGTAAACTTTACTTCTACTGGTTTTCACGCAACAATTATTATTATTATTATTATTATTATTATTATCATTATAACAACAATGATAAAAAAAATACATAATAAAAATATGGACATAAAAATAAATGATAACAAAAAAGAGTTATAAAAATAATAATAGAAAAAACACATTATTAAAAATATATTAATTTTCTTCTATTAGTTCAAAACTTAATATTAATTAGAGGTAAATAGATTTATCTATATAATATAGTCTAAACATTGTAAAAATAAAATATTTTATTGAGCAAAATCATAAGCAATAAAATGTTCTAATTTAAAAAAAATTAAACTCTACATAACTTGCACTTTTCTGTATTAAAAGCCATCAATAATTAATTCACTTTATGCGAAAGATCGGTTTACCGGCTATACAAACGGCCTCTGATGTCTTTGGGTGGACCAACCTCCATCTTGCCACGGAAGAAGGCGAAGATGTCCCGCTTTGCGGTCTCAGGCGACGGCTACGGTTGGTTTCCGGCGATATGTAAGGTGGAATGAGCACATGCTCCACATCCTGGCACGGCCGCACGGGTGCGGCGAGTTCATGCCGACGGTCTGAAGCAAAATGGAATTTTTTAGAAAGTTTGGTATCCCCATCCGCGATGGCTACGTCCTCCTGTTTCACGGGAAAGAATATCGCAAATTCGTTAGTATATTTTGACTGCAGCAGAGCTAGATAGGGGTATAATATATCTACTTCCCGGAAAACTGAAAACTTTTAACTTGATGCAGGGAGTAAATCGAATTCGTAACGCACTTGCAGATCGAGAGAGGTAAGATTCCAGAAACAAACAAGAAAAGATCCCGTATTTGTAAGAAAAAGAAGAACCAAAAAATAATTTTTATTGGGGAAATGGGGATTATGATATGAATTTTTATTCCCCTGGTAATATCAGAAGCAAAGAGAAAAGCGGCTAATTGGTAAAACTTGACTTAACATGAAGGACTCCTTGAACAGTTTTAGCCAAATTAACAAACATTATAATAACGAAGACTTAGAACATTTAAAGGAGGGTACAACAGATTATTACATTCAAGAACATATTAATTACATCTGATACAGTAAAGACAATATTACAGGCGATATTAACAATTTTTCGCCAAGTCTTCTAGAAGGGAGGAATACGAAGGATAGCATTATCGGTAAAACTTAGATAGTATTACGAAGACCTCGAAGCATAATCGAATCTTCAACAAAGCGACTTAATAAACATACTGATATGAGCCAGATCAAGAAACAAGTCATTAAAGCGGTGGCCATCGGATAAAATAACAATAACAAGCGGTTAAGAACCCGGATTCACTTAGTAAACTCAAGATCTATAGGAGAGTGAGAAAAGTATAAATAGAGATCAAAAGCCAACAGAGGGGGTAGTCAAGAAATCTCAGAAAGAACTTATCTCCTTGATCTCCTCGCGTCTCTTCATCCTGTATCTTCTTAGGTTTTCCTCGGAAACCACCATCGGAGAAAGTTTCTCCTCATCTAACCGCGACCTAATTCCTCTGAGCGTCTCGGCTCGAGCAGTCAGCAAAAGCAAAACAAAGTATAAGGTTAGTTTCTCTCAACGATTAATCCATGCAAGAACCACGCAAATCACAAGCAAAGGTTCAGATCAAATATCCAGATCAAACCGCTCAGGAAGCAACATCTGTAATCCACTAAGCCATTAGAAGAATCAAGAACCGTTTGATCAAAACACCAATCCAAAGGTTGAGGAGAAATCAGATCATCCGACGGCTCAAGATTTAGCTCAAGAGAGACTCGATCAGGCTCGATCCAACTAATTACACAAAACACGCATCCAACGACTCATAAAGCATCAGTTAGTCCTTCCAATTTATCGATAACTTCAGGGTTCTAGTGAGTCAACTCGGTGAACGACATCAAACCAGAATTTAGATTCATATCATTACCATGGCGTGGAAGCAAAAGCAAGTAATGGAGGGAAACGAAGATGTGATCGATCGTTAGAGCGGTTCAGAAGGGGAGCTCGAGATGAGGTCGGCAATGAGGAGGAAAAGAGCAAGCATGGTGGAGGAGAGGAAGCCATTGATGGTTGAAAAGTTGCAAGAGGCATATGGGACCGAAGAAATGGCCTCAAAGGGATTAAAGGTACGAATAGAAGAGAAGAAGGAAACTTCATTGAAAGCCACCTCGGCGAAGAGGTGGGGCGTCTGGAGTTCGAAACCATACTCTATTGAACTCCGGCGGTATATCGTAGATGTAGATGTTAAGAGAGAGAGAGGTGAGCAAAGGAAGGGATGGAGGAGGTGCGAGTTTGGGATAGTGAGCGACAGGAGATGGGGGAGGAGTAGAGGAAGAGAAGAATGGGTGCAATCTTACGTTGTTAACTTATGGCATAAGTTCTATTATCCTAATAAAATATCAATTCAAAATAAAATAAATTTTAATTTTAAAATGAATTACACTTCAATAATGGAGACCATCATAGTTATCTCAAAACAAGTATAATTTGATTATAAAATACATTTGTAGGAACTATTAATTGAATGAACCTAATTCAAATATAGTTTAATTGATTTGTATGTATTTGAACAAGAGGATTTTAATATTATCTTATAGTTTATTACACAATTCAAAAGTTGGTGCAACATTGGGCTCGGTATAGCTCCTATTATTTGAGGTTACCTCAAGATTCATTCTTTATATAAAAAATAAATAAAAATTATTCAACAATATGAGAATTTTTCTGACAGTAAAAATAAGCTCTACATAAAAAGAATTTTATGTTTCCCTTAAATAACAAAAAAAATGAAATGCATTTGATACGTCCTCAGAAAATTAATCTGATCAAGCACGAATCTCAAGGCATTTTCAGAAATGCTTCGATCTAATCACCGATTTCAGCAAGCTTACGGTCAACGACCGTCGATGAGGCGAACATAACATCAAGCATAGATCGTCAGACCGGTCGACCAGATCGCTATCGGACATGAAAATGGATCCTGATCCAAATGGTCACCAAAACTGACATATTTATAGTCAGATCGAGCGGCTCGTCAAGACAAATCCAACGAATCCAAGATCACCCAATTCCGACATCATTAAGGCACCCAGATCATCAAAATACACCGTCCGATCGAGGGGATCGCACTGGGCCGTCCGATGGGAGTGGTTGGAGTTTTTCGCAAGCCACTCCCAAAAAACTATAAATAAATCATTCTCACCGAGAGGGCCGGAATCGATTTGAAGACAGAGCTCGAGGTCGGCCTTGTGGCGATCTATCCCAAGTCTGCAGGTAGTCAAGATCGGAGCTTCTTAGGAGATCGAGGGGACTATAAAGACCCATTCGCTCCTTTCTCAAGATCAAGAGGTTGCTCCCAGATCGGTTCTGCCGCTTTTGGGAAACTTCTCCTTGGGTTGGAGTTGGCAGATTTTTTCTACTAATATTGTTTCCAGAACACCTTATTCTCCAACTAACGAAGCGGTATCTTTTGAACACATAGTGAAAGTTCTACGAGTAGCTGGTTTCATACGGGTTTTCCACGTATAACGCATTTCATACTGCTTTGTGTGTTGGATAATTTTTGAATTTCTGACGAAGATCTACCTAATAAAATTCTCAAAGACAACAGATTAATGAGAGATTATCAGAATATTATAATTAAAAAATGGTCAGAATAATAATAAAAAATAATGAAAAACGTGAATTCAGGTTTTGTGAAAAAACGTGAATTCATTTCCCGTTTTTTTGATAACGTGCTATTTTTTGCTCTTATATTAATTTTATTTATATAAGACTAAATAATACAAAATAGTAAATTTATGATATTAAATAAATCAAAACAAAGCGGCCTTTGGTGGCCTATGGGCGCGTTAGGCGAGAATTCCAGTTCTCTCTTGGTTCAGCTGGGTTAAGCGTAGAAGAAGGTCGACGAGGGATTCTGAGGAAACGGGCAGAGGAGTCCTATCATACAGTTCTTGTGAGTAAGAAATGCTAATAGCAGCAAATTTAACTTCTTTTTTCTCGAGTAATTCAGTGGAAACCTGACTTTGAGCTATGCTTTGCATTCAAGTAAGCCGTCTAAAATTTTAAATTAATTTGAATGATCTCTCTTTAGACTTCTGATCTAAGTAGAAGATAGTGCATGAGTGGCATCATAGCTTGTCCTTGTTTTCAAGCAACTGAGCTTGTAATCTACAAGTAAACTTCATAGCTAAAATTATAATGTTTCATCAATTTTAAATGGTGCCTTCAACATTAGAGTAAATTGTTGAGAACACCATTCCGTGTTATTGTCATAAGACTTACATCTATAATTTGAATTTAATGAGTGTGTACTACATGCATAAGTGAATGACTTAAAAGAAACAAGAGAACAAGCAATAAACATAGAGAAAAAACAATAGAGATTTGAAAAGATTTGAAAAGAAAATTAAGAATTATTTTAGGAATTTTTTTATTGTCTGAAAACGAATGTATTACATTTAGAACGCAAGAGTTGCGAGAATTCTGATATTTGATTTTGAAGAATTTAGAATGTAATATAAAATTCGATTTGAATCCAGTGAATTTAGAATTAGGTGATTTTTAAATACACTATTCAATATAAAGTGAGATATTCATAGAAGTCTGGACAATCACGACACATCGTTATCATTCCAACATCGCTAAATCGTTATGGCCTATTATTTCATCACCGCAAACCATCTATCATCGCTACTATTAAGATCGCCATCTCCTATAGTAGCCAACCATTGCCACTAATTATCGTTGCTCAAATCTAGGCTAATCTAATTTATATTCTTTTGACTTTACCTAAAAGAAAAGGCAAAATCTATTTATATTATAATCAACTAAATATCATAAAAGAATCAAAATACATTTTATTTCTTCTTTAGGTAACTAAATAACCCCTTTACTTAATTTTTTTAGAAATATATCGTGAATAGAAAATAGTAAATTTATATTTTAAATTTAGAATTTAAAAAATATAACCAACTTATTTACATAACGGGCACTAGGCTTTTTCATCTTTTGAGATAAATTGTAAAAAATAAATGTCGAGAAGTATTACAAATTATTTTGAAAAATTGAATAAGTTTTTTAAAAAAGTATAACATTCAATTACATATGGTCATGAGACTTGATTTATCGTCATAAGAAAATTAAATAAACAAACAAAAAATATAATGAAATAAATTTATGATAATCAATGAAAAATAAAACAAACCCAGAACCTAATTTGTGACTTTTTCTAATAATAGTTTTGTTGACTTACTACTATAGCCATAATTACTTAATTAATATTAAAAAATAAAAGAAATTTAATGGCAATAGCTAAATTCATCAATTTCTTCGCAACATTTTCTTTTTTATTTAAAAATTTGATGAATTTATTATGATATTCAAAGTATTATAATACTAATTAAGTAATTATAATAATAATTAGAAAAAAGTCACATGCTAGGTTAATTTGTGGCTTTTTTTAAATTTATATTGATTATCATAAATTTATTTCATTATTTTTTTTTTACTAAATCTAATAGAATGTTGTAATTATAGAAATTTATTCAATTTATTAGAATAATTTAAATCTTAATGAGCATTTTTCTCTATAATTATTTTCTACAAATTACCTAAAAAGATGAAAGATTTAGTGGTTCAAATTTAAACTATAAATTTACTACTTATCATTTATCATATATTTCTAAACAAATTATTTTAAGAGATTTATTTAATTGTCTGGAAAAAGAATATAATATATTTAGATTCTTTTTAAATATTTGAATGTTTATATTATAAATAGATTTTATTTTTCTTTTTATTTAATAAAATTAAAAAATATAAAATAGATTATCGGATATTTAAATTAAGATGGATGATGATGATATAAATTGATGCTCATAATGAGTGGTTGTTTATAATCATATTATTTAGATCAAAATACTTTCATCCTCTCGACACCTGACTCCCGACATCCTGTGAATATCGAACCGACTCGGACTCGCAAAGCCTCAAGTCAGCGAAGGTAACCATCATTTTTTCTCCTAGTATCCCATAGTATCCCACCTTCCTTGCAATTCTGCTTGTCTAAATCTCAGAAATCCTTTCTCGTCAGCCCTCATCTTTCTACCCACTGCGTTTGAGTCGAGAAGGAACGTGTGAACTCAAGGTAACTCATTTCCTCTCATTCATTCTAATCAATCACTACTTGGCGTGCTTCTGGTTTTTGAGGATTTGAGCAGGATTTAAGCCGGATTTAACCTGAATCCATCCAAACGATATTTTTGGATGAGTTAAATCTGTTGCCTTTGTAAATTATTAATTTGTAATCCTGTTAAAGCCTCTTTCGCATGTTAAGGGGTTATTTGGTTGCAGGATTTGAGCAGTTTAACTTAAATGCCAAACGGCATTTTTGGGCAAGTTATATCCGCTGCCTTTGCAATTCCATTAACGCGGGGCTATTTAGCTGCATAATTTGGCTAGATTTAAGCCGGATTTAACTTAGATCCAGCCAAATAGTATTTTTGGGCAAGCTAATTCCGTTAAAGTGGGGCTATTTGGCCGCGAATTTAGTAGGATTTAAGCATTTTAAATCCAAACCAAAGCGGTATTTTTGGACAAGTTAAATCCGTTGCCTTTGTAATCCCAAGTTAAAGCTATTTGGCGTAGGATTTGAGCGATTTAAGCCAAATTTAACTTAATTCAAACGGTATTTTTGGACGGTTAAATAGGTTGCTTTCAGTAATCCCACAAGTTAAATTTTCAATTTGCAAAATCTTGTTGGTATGTGTATTCCATCGAATATGCATTTCTAAGTTATAAAATAAGCTTTTAGAAAGACAACAAAACAATACATTCGAGCTCTAAGTGGTGCAACAAAATAAGTCAGTTTGCATATGGCCATTAATCTACATAGTTATTATTCTTGGGTGTAAATCAAATAAATCAAACTCCACTTACTATAGACCCAAATTTAAGGTAGAAAAACTTATATTTTGCCAAACATTAGTTAACTCAAGTTTTATATGATATGACCCATGTAATAACTTGGTTATTTATTTTTAATAGATAAAAATAAATAATTTTGACTTGTCATGAAAATAATATTGCCAAAACATAAGAAAAGTCTAAGTTAATGAGTGACTTATATGTATACTCGAGGTTAATTTTTTTTAACATGTCATTTTTAGCATCAGATTTTATGCAAGTCATGTGTTTATGATGCTTTACTTGACAATTTATTTTAAAATGTGAATGCCTCAAAGATTTTTATTAAGACATATACTCTTAAAGTGTCACATACTCTTTGTTAATTTATACATATTTATAGCTAAAATGAATATCTTTATTGTGTGATGTGATTCCTAAATCTCATTTTTTAAGTTAAATTTTTCATGATTCCTATTTTTGTACTATGATATTGAGATTTATTATGTCTTAAATCTTATTAAATTTTTTTATTGTATTTACATATTAATTATATGATTTATATTAAGTAATCTTAGAGGAGCAAAATATTCAAAAATATTTCTCAGTAGAATAATCTTTACAATTGATTAAGATATGTGAATACTTTTTATTTAAAAAAGGCCGAAGGTGTGCATTTTTTGAAAATTTATTGATTTATTATTTCTTAATAAAGACTAATAGTGTGTCTTTATTAAGAAATATTATTGATTTATTTTTTGAGTATAGGCCAACTATTTATTTTGAGATATTATTATTTTTTTAAAAGATGAATGTGTGCTTTTATTTAGTTTTTTTGAAATATGATTGAAAATATGTCTTTGATTTTTTTATGCATCTTAATCTTCAATAATTTACATTAGTATTTTAATTGATTCTATAATTAGATATGGAGAGATATTTTAAAAAAAGATTGAACAAGATGAGTCCAAAGAATTTACATAATATTATTGGTGAAAGTAGTAAGTCTAAACAAGTGCATAGAATTCAAGTTAGAAGCAGATCCCTGATTAAGAAGAAAATTTTAGGAGTGATCCAAAGAGTATATCTTCAAAAGGGACATATCAACCTCGTGATCATGAATTTTAAACCACCGGTTGAACCACCAATTTGTGTAAGAAAGATGAATGCTATAATTCATTTATCCTCAAGGATAACTTAGAATCATGTAAAATCTGGATTAATTCAAAAGAGTATCGAGATGATTTTTGATTTTCAATGATCAAAAAGGCACTGTGGTATAAGTATATTTGATGAAATATAATGTTTATTAATTGCTATCAAAATAAATTTTGATTATTTTTTTCTTCAGAATAACTATGATCTTGAATTCAAAAACATATCATTAACATGAATAAGCGCAATGATTTAGGATTACTAGATCTATTAGTCGAAGAAAATACATATTTAATAGAAGAGAGACCTTCAAAGAAAGGTTACCAATAAGTAAAAAAAATGGTTGAGTACGAGACAATTAACATAGTATTTGGTGAAAATTCTCAAATGAGGATCAAGAATGGGTTAAAATAAAAAAGTTGGCTAGCATATGATAAGCTAACCCTTTTTATGAAGTCAAGTAGAATATGTTGTTTTAGCCCTTACATAAAAGTAGGTAATACTTTATAAATTTTGTTTTGACTTGCAAACAAAGCTTTACAATGCAACCAAAGCAATTTATTTATATTTTAATAAACTTTATTTACATATGAGGAATATGACTTTGTTCTAATTCATTTACTTCATAAGTATTTGTCATGAAAAATATAAATATGAAACTCATTGCAAAAGCAAAGCAATTGATTCTTATGAAATTAATAAAAAATTGATTAAAATACATTTGTACCACAATATCTTTTTTATCATTGAAAATCAAATATGTCTCAATGCTATTTTGAATTAATCCACAAATTTTACAAATGATTCTCAAGCCATCCATGAGGATGAAAGAATGGTAGCATTCATCTTTTTTTTTTATGAATAGGAATAATATGGTAAGCTGGATCACCAGCTTCTGTTCAGAAGAAAGATGAATTCTACCATTCATTCATACTCAAGGATAACTTAGAAATCGTGTGTAAAATTTGTGGATTAATTCAAAAAAGCATCGAGATAGTTTTTGATTTTCGATTTTCAAAACAAGTTTATTTTGTCAAACAGGATTTCTCTAGGGCTCATTTTTCCTGCAATGTTATTTTGAAGATTATTTAATGTCAACAAAGATTTCACTTATATATATATATATATATATATATATATGTGTGTGTGTGTGTGTGTGTGTGTGTGTGTGTGTGTTATATAAAATAGGAAGATTTATTATAATATGAGGATTTCTCTGTGTCAGAAACGTTTGAATTATATGGTTTATTATAAAATAAAATAAAAATTCTCCCATTTTCCCATGTGACTAGCTTAGATCATTCTGAAAAATAAATTTAAAATAAAATAAGATAAAAAACAGATGCAGCCCTACTTGAGGTTCAAAAGAAAATTAAGAATTATTTTTGAGGGTTTTTTTGATTGTCTGAAAATGAATGTATTATATTTAGAATGAATGCAGAATTTGATATTTGATTTTGAAGAATTTAGAATGTAATATAAAATTTAATTTGAATTCAATGAATTTAGAATTGGGTGATTTCTAAATACACTATTCAATATAAAGCGAGATATTAGTCATCGTAGCTTTGCCGACAATCACGGCGTCATTGTCGCCGCCGCAAAGATCGCTACCATATTATTATTACCAACTATCACTCACTACAACCATCTATCAATGTTATTGGTACCACCTCCTTTCGTAGCCAGCCATCACCACTAATCGTTATCATTCAAATCTAAGCTAATCTAATTTATATTCTTTGGACTTTATCTAAAAGAAAAGGAAAAAATATAGTTATATTATAATCAACTAAATATCATAAAAGGAATCAAATATATTTTATTTCTTCTTAGGTAACTAAATAACTCCTTTAGATAATTTTTTTAGGAATATATCATGAATAGTAAATAGTAAATTTATAATTTTAAAAATATAAGTAACTTATTTACAAAACGGGCACTAGACTTTTCATCTTTTGAGATAAATTATAAAAAATAATTGTAGAGATGTATTATAAATTATTTTGATAAATTGAATAAGTTTTTAAAAAAGTATAACATTCCATTAGATATAGTCATGAGACTTGATTTATCGTCATAAGAAAATTAAATAAACAAACAAAAAATATAATGAAATAAATTTATGATAATCAATGAAAAATAAAACAAACCCACAAATGAACCTAATTTGTTACTTTTTCTAATAATAGTTTTGATGACTTACTACTATAGCCATAATTACTTAATTAGTATTAAAAAATAAACGAAATTTAATGGCAATAGCTAAATTCATCAACGTTTTCTTTTTTATTTAAAAATTTGATGAATTTATTATGATATTCAAAGTATTATAATACTGATTAAGTAATTATAATAATAATTAGAAAAAAGTCACACGCTGGGTTAATTTGTGAGTTTTTTTTAAATTTATATTGATTATCATAAATTTATTTCATTATTTTTTTTGACTAAATCTAATAGAATGTTGTAATTATAGAAATTTATTCAGTTTATTAGAATAATTTAAAATCTTAATGAGCATTTTTCTCTATAATTATTTTCTACAAATTACCTAAAAAGATGAAAGATTTAGTGGTTCAAATTTAAACTATAAATTTACTACTTATCATTTATCATATATTTCTAAACAAATTATTTTAAGAGATTTATTTAATTGTCTGAAAAAAGAATATAATATATTTAGATTCTTTTTAAATATTTGAATGTTTATATTATAAATAGATTTTATTTTTCTTTTTATTTAATAAAGTTAAAAAATATATAATAGATTATCGGATATTTAAATTAAGATGGATGATGATAAATTATTGATGCTCATAATGAGCGGTTGTTTATAATCATAGCGTTATTTAGATCAAAATATTCGGCTTTTCTCCTACCCTCGAACCGACTCGGACTCGCGAAGCCTCAAGTCAGCGAAGGTAACCATCATTTTTTCTCCTAGTATCCCATAGTATCCCACCTTCCTTGCAATTCTGCTTGTCTAAATCCGTAAATCCTTCGGCGCTCAAACCCTCATCTTTCTACTCCATTCGCTGCGGAGAGAAGGAACCAAGTGTGAACTCTTAAGGTAACTCGTTTCCTCTCATTCTACTTCACTGAATCACTACTTCGCGTTTCTACGGGTTTTTCTTGCGGGATTTGAACGGGATTTAAGCCGGATTTAACCTAAATCCATCCAAACGATATTTTTGGATGAGTTAAATCTGTTGCCTTTGTAAATTGTTAATTTGTAATCCTGTTAAAGCCTCTTTCGCAAGTTAAGGGGTTGTTTGGTTGCAGGATTTGAGCAGGATTTAAGCCAGATTTAACTTAAATGCCGCCAAACGGCATTTTTGGGCAAGTTATATCCGCTGCCTTTGCAATTCCATTAACGCGGGGCTATTTGGCAGGATAATTTGAGCTTTGATTTAACTTAAATCCAGCCAAATAGTATTTTGGGCAAGTTAATTCCGTTAAACTGGAGCTATTTGGCTGCAGAATTTGAGCAAGATTTAAGCCAGATTTAACTTAAATCCAGCCAAACGGTATTTTTGGACAAGTTAAATCCGTTGCCTTTGTAATCCCGTTAAAGCAGGGCTATTTGGCCGTAGGATTTGAGCAGGATTTAAGCCAAATTTAACTTAATTCAGCCAAACGGTATTTTTGGACAGGTTAAATAGTTGCTTTCGTAATCCCGTTGAAGCAACTTTCACAAGTTAAATTCGAATTTGCAAAATCTTGTTGGTATGTGTATTCCATCGAATATGCATTTAAGTTATAAAATAAGCTTTTAGAAAGACAACACAAAACAATACATTATTACGAGCTCTAAGTGGTGCAACAAAATAAGTCTTTGTATATGGCCATTAATCTACATACTTATTCTTGGGTGTAAATCAAATAAATCAAACTCCAATTACTATAGACCCAAATTAAGGTAGGAAAACTTATATTTCGCCAAACATTAGTTAACTCAAGTTTTATATGACATGACCCATAACTTGGTTATTTATTTTAATAAGTAAAATAAATAATTTTGACTTCTCATGAAAATAATATTGCCAAAACATAAGAAAAGTCTAAGTTAATGAGTGACTTATATGTATACTCGAGGTTAATTTTTTTTTTTAACATGTCATTTTAGCGGATTTTATGCAAGTTTATGTTTATCGAAGCCACCTTCACGCTTTACTTGACAATTTATTTTAAAAATGTGAATCAAAGTATTTTATTAAGACATATACTCTTAAAGTGTCACATACTCTTTGTTAATTTATACATATTTATAGCTAAAATGAATATCTTTATTGTGATGTGATTCCTAAATCTCATTTTTAAGTTAAATTTTCATGATTCCTATTTTTGTACTATGATATTGAGATTTATTATGTCTTAAATCTTATTAAATTTTTTTATTGTACGATTAATTATATGATTTATATTAAGTAATCTTAGAGCAAAATATTCAAAAATATTTTCGATTGGAATAATCTTTACAATGATTAATGATGTGAATATTTTTTTATTTAAAAAAGGCGAAGCCTTTTTTGAAAATTTATTGATTTATTATTTCTTAATAAAGGCGATAGTGTCTTTTATTAAGAAATATTATCGATTTATTTTGAGTAATGTGTGCCTTTATTTTGAGATATTATTATTTTTTTTTAGAAAGGTCGAATGCTTTTATTTAGTTTTTTTGAAATATGATTGAAAATATGTCTTTTGATATTTTATTCATCTTAATCTTCAATAATTTACATTAGTATTTTAATTGATTCTTATAATTAGATATGGAGATATTTTAAAAAAGATCAACAAGATGAGTCCAAAGAATTTACATAATATTATTGGTGAAAGTAGTAATACAAAGTCTAAACAAGTGCATATAGAATTAAAGTTAGAAGATGTTTTAGCAGATCCTAGATTAAGAAGAAAAATTTGAGATCCTAATGATCAAGGATAGAGAAGAAAGATATCTTCAAAAGGACATGTTGCGTGATTATGAATTTCTTCAAACCACCAGTTGAACCACCAATTTGTGTTCAGAAGAAAGATGAATGCTACAATTCATTCATCCTCAAGGATGACTTAGGAACCGTATGTAAAATCTGTGGATTAATTCAAAAGAGCATCAAGATAGTTTTTGATTTTCAATGGTCAAAAAGGTACCTTGGTACAAGTATATTTGATGAAATATAATGTTTATTAATTGCTATCAAAAAGAAATTTGATTCTTTCTTTCTTTAGAATAACTATGATCTTGAATTCAAAAACATATCATTAACATGAATAAACGCAATGATTTAAGATTACGAGATCTATTTGTCGAAGAAAATACATATTTAATAGAGAGACCTTCAACGAAAGGTTACCAATAAGTAAAAAAAAATGGTTGAGTACGAGACAGTTAACACAGTATTTGATGGAAATTCTCAAATGAGGATCAAGAATGGATTAAAATAAAAAAGTTGGCTAGCATATGATAAGCTAACCCTTTTTATGAAGTCTAGTAGCTACAAAATATGTTGTTTTAGCCCTTACATAAAGGTAGGTAATACTTTATAAATTTTGTTTTGACTTGCAAACAAAGGTTTACAATGCAGCCAAAGCAATTTAATTATATTTTAATAAACTTTATTTACATATGAGGAATATGACTTTGTTCTAATTCATTTACTTCATAAGTATTTTTCATGACAAATATAAATATGAAACTCATTGCAAAAGCAATTGATTTTTATGAAACTAATAAAAAATTGATTAAAATACATTTGTACCACAATATCTTTTTTATCATTGGAAATCTAATATGTCTCAATACTATTTTGAATTAATCCACAAATTTTACAAAAATTGATTAAACCATAGAAGTTTCGAGTGTTCTATTTGCTGTTTAGGATTTAGGGGTACTCTACTCTAGCTCATTTCAGTTTACTTAAGGGAAATTTACAAGGGATTTGAAAATCATAAAAGTTCTGATTGTTCTTGAATTGAAAATTCCCCTTTTAGATTGGCTATTTAGCGTGGTTTAGGTGAGTTCGTGTTGTGTTCTGTTTGTTGTATGGGCATATTTTTACTCTATTCTGGCTCATGTCAGCTGAGTTTAGGGAATTTTAAATGGAATTTGAGAGTCATAGAAGTTCCGAGTGTTCTTGAATTGAAAATTTTCCTTTTCTCTTAATGTGTTTTATATTTACATGGAGACATGCTTTTTGGAATGGAGATATTTTAATACTCTCATACATTTCAGTTAATTAAATGACCCTTCCTCTACAATTTATTATTTGAGATGCAATCTTCTGGGGGTCTGCTGAGGGATTGAGATTCAGCTGCATTATATTTCATAATTGTTTATCTAATCATTATATTCATGGGCCATCCCTATAGAATAAAAGAAATCAAATATTAAAACTTTAGTTGTGGATATTGTCATAAGTGCTAATAACTATGCAGTTCTTCTTTGTTGTGTACCCATTTATCATGGACTATATCATGCAAAAAATATCTGGGAATGTACAAGTTGTCTCATGTTCTAGTATGCCTTGGTTTTGAAGGGGATTGCATGAAATGCACATGCGTTATGCTTTAATGATCTATCATGTAGTTTATTTTTTTAAATAAGGTTAACCATATTCATTCTGGTGTGAGTTACTTCTCACTTTACTGAAAATATTCTGAAATATTTAAATATTTTTTAAAGTGAATTTCGCCTCTTTTAGATGTAGTGACAATCTATTTCGAAATTTTATTTACTACTTCTTGTTGGATAATGTTTATGGAAGTTTTATTTTTATTTCTTAACATGTTCTTACTAAGTAGATGGTGAAGCAGAAAGAAGGTGGTGCACCAGCAATATGGGAATTAGATACTACTTTAATCTACTATGACTTGTGCATAAAAGAAATAGAGTTGGGAATTAGGCCAACTTCTCATTTCAACAAAGAAGAGTGGAAAAATATTATGAACTATTTTAATGCGCAAACAAGGAGAACATATGATCGTATGCAACTTAAAAATAAATGTGATCAATTAAAAAAGGACTGAAAATTATGGAAAGAGTTACGACTTGGTGAAACTGGAATCGGATGGAATCCAATAAAAAAAACTATAGATGCATCACCTGAATAGTAGAATGAAAAAAATTTAGGTTAGTTCTCATTATTAGCAAATTTCATTATAAATTTCAAACATATAAAATTACCTAACATTTGTTTTCTGCATTTGATGTAAGTAATACCTGTTGTTAAGAAATTTTGTAATAATGGAATAATACCTGAGCTAGAAGAAAAATTGGATAGGATGTTAGGTCATGTAGTTGTAATTGGGGATAATGTATGGGTTCCAAACTCTGGAGTATTACCTACAAAATTAGAAAATGGACATTTAGACACATCGATTGATGATGAGAGTCAAGAAGATGAACTGAATTCAATAAATTGTCCTGGAGTTGACGGTACAAGCAATTATCAATCTCAAAAATCTCATACATCTATTCTAATGACTAGTAAAAAGAGGAAAACTAAAAGATGTAAGTCAGGTGACAGACAACTCCTTATAAATCAAATTAATGAACTTGTAAATGCAGCAAAATTTATTAGTTCAGCTATAGCTACATTAAATGCAGATCATAAAACTTTTACAATAGCCGAGGCATTAAATGAAGTTACTCAGCATTCAGAGATATTTAATGATGATGATTTCTATGGCTTCACTATAGATTTTATGCAAGATAAAAGCTAGAGGTAAACTTTTATGAGTGTGCCTTCTGATCGAAAGATTTGGTGGTTAAGGAGACGTTTCTTGAGAAGTGTTGTTTAACTCAATATAATTTAAAACTTATTTCTTAGTAGCAAATATTTTAATACAGTTAAAACATTATAGTTGATGTCAACATTCATCTATTTCAGACCTTATAGTTTTCTCTTATGTTAGTGTATGTATGCGTGAGATTAATAATTGTACACAAAGTATATTGTTTCTTAATTTGTTATTTGTTTTATATGTTGAAAAGTCATGAAATATTTGCCATTACAACTTGTTAACAAGAACTCCTTCTGACCAATATTTTGTTATATGTGCATAATATATTCACCTTTGAAATGTTGTTTTATTTGTTATATATTATGTTATTATTAGACAAATTATATTGCCCCAGCAAGACATGATACTTTCATTGTTCTTATTGTAGCTATCTCATAATGTTCGTTGAAGCAACTGATTTTCTTGAAGATAAATCTGAGAATACTGTTGTACCAACTTTAGAACAGGCTTCTCTAATTCAAAAAAATCATGCATGACATTTGATCATAGTGGTGATAAGTGGGTCTTGGAGTTATTACATGGTTATCCTATCCGATTTCACAATATGTTCAAAATATCACAAGATATTTTTAAAGACTTGTTAAGTTTACTTGAAACATCTTCTTAAGGATGCATTAAAATTCTGTATGTTTCCTAAATCCTGTAATAAAAAGCAGATCTTATAATATTTAATACATATGTGGGATTTAGAAGGTTATCCTATTCTTATTTGTAAATAGGAATATTTGTGTATTAGATTAATAAAGATTAGATTTTAAATAATCATGTATAGAAATCTCTTTATTTGTACTTTGGTTTGAACTTTAATTTCAATGTCGACTTCATCTTGAAGTGCATTTCAGTGCCACCGAATATATTTCTGATAATTATATATATGCTGGAATATACAGTGAAATGTTTTATAGAAAAGTGAGAAAAAAAAATGGGCTGATGGAAGTGTACATTTCACCACCAAGTGTATATGTCAACAAAATAAACCTACACCAAGTTTGGGTATACTCAAAAATGAGATGTAGCACATCATATAACTTTTTTGGGAGGTTATAAGCAGGACAAATCAATTGATTTCAATATATAACAAAAAAAATATTATTTAAAATTTAGATAAGGGAGATCGACCTATTTATTTTTTCACAATGACCCAGACACAGTGGTTGCCTGCAAGATGCAGCAGCCTTCCAAGATGTTCCATATCAAAGCAAGAAGCTCATATAAGTACCCTAAACAAAAAGTAAATTTTTTTTTTAATACCCACAAGTTCATCAGAAGAAATAATATTTTAACTATTGTGTTATTGAATTCATAAGATAATAAGATAAATACAAGATGAAAATCTCAGTTTTTAATAAGCACAAGATTATATATAAAAATTTAATAGTGTAAACTTTTATTTTTTTTAAGATTATCAAAGGTGGTATAATGCATATTTAGTAGGTCTCTAAACAGAAATTTATATCATTAAATTTGTTAAAAAATTAGAAAATTAATTCTTGCATTTAATTCATATTATGATTACAAATAAGGTTTATTTTTTATTGAATAAAACTGAAAGTAAAAAAAAAAAGCAGACTAACAAATGGGTAAATATGAAACTAATTTGATAATTAGTCTATTGTAACAAATCTCAGGAAAAAAATGTAGACAAAATGTAGATTAAACTTAAGCTTTGTTTGGCTAAGTTTTTTCGATGTTTAAAAATCTGGTTTAAAAGTAATTATTGAAAAACTATCATTCTATATATCTTGGTTGAAAAGTTTATGTTCACTGTTTGAATAGAAATTACTTTTTACAATTTAGGTTGACCCGGATTCAAATTAAAATAGAAAATGACCAAAAACCTCCATCTCATTTGTAGAGAAAGCACCAAAAATGCAGTATTTATGAATTTCAAAGCTTTTAGCTATTCCCAGATATTTGCACCATCTAATTAAATACTGATGAAATGTTTTTTTTGCTGTCCCTTAAATTAAACAAATATATTTACCAAATACAAATTAATTGTGAGGATTATTTTTATAATAATTTGAATCAAATATATTTCAAATTTTATTATAATAATATTACAATTTCATTGTACCTTCCGTAATAATCTTATAAGATAAAATCCGACACTTTTAAAATTTTATCCGTAGTTTATATATATTAATAAGTCAACATTTTGCATCTTATAATCATCTATGTTTTTTTAAGATTTTAGAAAAAAAAGTAATTTTATTAATATGAATGAAGATTACATAGTCCATATAGAGAATACTTCTCTTAAACTAATTCTCAAAGAGATATATTTGGGCAGTTGAGAAAAATCCTCTAACTATTACAAATATAAGATAAGGAAAAAATGAAAAAATAAATTCTGCAGCTCTCGAATCACCTACACGACCTCAAAACGTGCAAAATATACCTACAAGATACAACACAAATGATAAGCACAAGTTAATTTTCATATAAATGACCAAACCACTGTCAAAATAAATAATTCACACATATAAAAGTTAATAGAAATACATTACAGCACAATGTGTAGATTATAACATTTTCGTGAAAGACATGCTTACCATCCCATGGTTTAGCATGAGTCTATCAAATCATGATTCCTTCAATTGCAGCACTGTCACTATACCACGCGGCCAATTACTGTTTCCCACTTCTCTCTAATACCTGGTACTATCTATTCTAGCATAATAATAATTTGTTGTTTATTCTTTTATTGGTGTTTAGGTAGTTTTTGCTTCATGTAGCAGACCCTACATAGTGAGATAAAAGCTTGTTGTTGTATTTGATGTTTTTATTTTTTTGTTGATTTCTTTTTAATTTTTGATTTCATCTTGAAGTACATTGGGCTTCTTCCATCCAGCTTACTCAGAACAGGTAAACAACTTTGGTTTTGATATTTGTTAACCTTATGGACGGTTTGTGAGAGCTGAATCATAGAAGTTTCAAGCGTTCTTGAATTGCAATTTTCTATTTTTAGCGTGTTTTGTTTGAATAGTAGTCCACAAAAGAATGCAGCATAACACCACTGTTCTGTTTGCTGTTAAGGGTGGACTACACATGCATTCTTCTGTTAAAATTTCCATTAATTCTGCTTCCATTTTCAGAACTGAATCATTGAAGTTTCTTCTTATTTAATTTGAACCATAGAAGTTTCTAGTGTTCTGTTTGCTGTTTAGGATTTAGAGGTACTCTACTCTGGCTCATTTCAGTTTACTTGAGGGAAATTTACAAGGGATTTGAAAATCATAAAAGTTCCGATTGCTCTTGAATTGAAATTTTCCCTTTCAGATTGGCTATTTAGCGTGGTTTAGGTGAGTTCGTGTTGTGTTCTGTTTGCTGTATGGGTATATTTTTACTCTATTCTGGCTCATGACAGCTGAGTTTAGGAAATTTTAAATGGAATTTGAGAATCATAGAAGTTCCGAGTGTTCTTGAATTGAATTTTCCCTTTTCTTTTAACGTGTTTGATATTTAAATGGAGACATGTTTTTTGGAATGGAGATATTTTAATACTCTCATACATTTCAGTTAATTAAATGACCCTTCCTCTACAATTTATTATTTGAGATGCAATCTTCATATCTAGCTAATATTTTTCTAAGTAATAATTGTCTTCTTTAGAATAGCCATGATATTGAATTCAAAGACAGATCATTAACATGAATAAGTGCAATGATTTAAGATTACGAGATCTATCACTCGAAGGAAAGACATATTTAATAGAAGAGAGACTTTTAACGAAAGGTTACCAACAAGTTAAAAAAAATGATTAAGTACGAGATAGTTAACACAGTGGTTGGTGGAAATCCTCGAAGAAAGGTCAAGGATGGGATAAAATAAAAAAGTTGGCTAGCATATGGTAAGCTGACCCTTTTTATGAAATCAAAGAGCTACAAAATAAACTATTTTAGCCTTTATATAAAGGTGAGCAATACTTTATAAATTTTGATTTGAGTTGCAAGCTTGGCAATACAACCATAGCAATTTATTTATATTTTAATAAACTTTATTTACATATGAGAAATATGACTTTACTTAGATTCATTTACATTATAAGTATTTTTCATGAAAAATACAAATGAAACTCGATGCAAAAGCAATTGATTCTTATCAAACTAATAAAAATCATTTCAAATACACTTGTATCACAATACCTTTTTGATTATTGGACATCTAAAATGTCTCGATGCTCATTTGAATTAATCAACAAATTTTACAAACGATTCTCAAGTCATACTTGAGGATGAAAGAATAGTAATATTCATCCTTTTTCTGAAGAGGATGAATATGGTAAGCTGAACCATTAGCTTCTGTTCAGAAGAAAGATGAATGATACAATTCATTCATCCTCAAGGATGACTTAATAATCATATGTAAAATCTATGGATTAATTCAAAAGAGCATCGAGATAATTTTTGATTTTCAATAGTCAAAAAGACACTGTAGTACAAGTATATTTAATGAAATATAATGTTTATTAATTGTTGTTAAAAAGAAATTTGATTCTTTCTTTCTTCAGAATAATTATGATCTTGAATTCAAAAATAGATCATTAACATGAATAAGTGCAATGATTTAAGATTACGAGATCTGTTAGTTGAAGGAAAGACATTTAATAGAAGAAAGATCTTCAACGAAAGGTTATCAACAAGTAAAAAAAAATGGTTGAATACGAGACAGTTAACATAATATTTGGTGGAAATTCTCAAAGGAGGATCAAGAATGGGTTAAAATAAAAAAGTTGGCTAGCATATGGTATTTATAAAGTCAAGTAGCTACATAATAGATTGTTTCAGCCCTTATATAAAGGTAGATAATACTTTATAAATTTTTCTTTGACTTGCAAACAAAGCTTTACAATACAACCAATGCAATTTATTTATATTTTAATAAACTTTATTTACATATGAGGAATATAACTTTGCTTTGATTCATTTACTTCATAAGTATTTATCATGAAAAATACAAATATGAAACTCGATGCAAAAGCAATTGATTCTTATGAAACTAATAAAAAATCGCTTAAAATATACTTGTACCACGATATCTTTTTTATCATTAGAAATTTAATGCCTTAATATTATTTTGAATTAATCCACAAATTTTACAAACGATTCTCAAGCCATCCTTGAGGATGAAAGAATAGTAGCATTAATCTTTTTTTATTAATAGGAGGAATATGGTAAGTTGGACCATTAACTTTTGTTCAGAAGAAAGATGAATTCTACCATTCACTCATACTCAAGGATAGCTTAAGAATCATGTGTAAAATCTATAGATTAATTCAAAATTGAGATAGTTTTGATTTTCAATAGTAAAAAGGTTGAACTATGATTTTAGAATAGACTACTCGATGTGTTCCGATCTTGAACATCTCCTTTCTATTCGATGAGATCCAATCTTCAACATATTAGAATAGAGTTCTTAGTTTAAGGAGAAAGAAAGAACTAGTCTTTTATTTCTCTATTTTAGTAAACTATATTTGTAAATGAAAATGGCATTATAGTTCTCGAATTGCTTCGATCATATGTGTTATATAAAATAGGAAGATTTCAATAATAAGAAGGTTGGTTATAATGCTCTATTTCTATTTTTCGAAGGCAGGGAACAAGTTTCTTTGGTTAAGCAAGATTTCTCTATGGCTCATTTTTCCTACAATGTTATTTTGAAGATCATTTAGTGCCAACAAAGATTTCACTTTATCTATATATATATATATATATATATATATATATATATATATATATATATATATATAATGTAATAACCTGAAAAAAAAAAAAAAAAAAAGAGCAACCGCCGCGGCGGTTAGCCGCGGAAATGAAAAAAAAAAAAAACTAAAGGAGGGGAGTCGGGTTCGACCAAACCGAAACCAAACTCCCCAAAACTCACGCGAGAGAGAAAGAGAGGAAGAGAGGAACGGAGAAGAAGGGGATTTCACTCACCTTGCGTGAACCCCTCGAACGACGTCGGCCGAAGAAGGAGGAAGGAAAAAAAATCGAGCCGTCGTCCCCTAGACGTGCATCGACTACCGAAGGAGAAGAAGGGGGAAGTGGCCTACGCTCGTGCCCTAGCCTTGCGTCGTCGGCCAAGGAAGAAGAGAGGGAACCGTGCATCGGGTGCGTGCGAGGAGGAGGCCGGCGTTGCGATCGAGTAGGCGGGAGGAAGAGAGCCGAGCGTTGTGCGGAGGAAGAAAAAAAGGAGAACCGAAGGATCGAACGGATCCTTAGGGCAAAACCGAGAGGTAAGTAAGTAAATAGGTTATGTAATTATGTGTAAGTGAAATTTTATGTTAGTGTTATTATCTAAAAAAAAAAATTTTGATTTAAGGTTTATAATTGAATTAGGGTTATAGATTTCGTTTCTGGCGTAGAGGAAGCTGCAAGATAGGTATTTATGTCGAGAAATTATGTTGAGTTATGTTAAAGTGTATTTTGTGAATCGTATTAACATTTATGTATAATCATTGTGAATTGTAGTGGATGATTGGAGATTTGAGATTTTATTTACGATGATTGTGATGTTAAGAAATGTTTTATTTTATCCGTCCATACATTTCAGGTATTAGTCGGTAGTCGTAACATATAAAACAATGGTAACTCAATCTTTTTTTTATGCCCATAAGCTTAGAAATCATTAAATAAATGATATTCAATATTTGCTAATATCATTTATCTATAAAAATTGAAGGATTTCTACATTTATGGGCTTAAATAAGATTAAGTTGTTGTTTAATACATGCATGCATGCATATTGTGAGATGTCTGAGAAGATCTTCTCGGAGTTAGTTAATATCTTTCTTTCACTTCTCTTGAGTTATCATTCACGCCTCACATAAACCCATATGTAATAAGAGAAGTTCAACTTTGAAACCTCCTCAAAGTGTTGAACAACCTAGAGTTCTTAGATACTATCACAGTGGAAGGAAAACAAAACGAAAAACAAAAAAAGTAAAATAACTTTATGTAAGGGTTAAAATAGCATATTTTATTGCTACATGACTTCATAAAATGGTAATCAATTTTTTTTATTTTAACTCATTCTTGATCCTTCTTCGAGGATTTCCACCAACTGTTATATTAATTGTGTTGTACTCAACCTTTCATTGAAGGACTCTCTTCTATTAAATGTCTTTCTTTCGAGTGATAAATCTCATAATCTTAAATCATTGCACTAACTCATATAACTCATATTAATGATCTATCTTTGAATTCAAGATCATGACTATTTTAAAGAAAGAAATAATCAAATTTCTTCTTGGCAGCAATTAATAAACTTTGTTCAAATATGAGGAATATAACTATCTTAATTTATTTATATTATAAGTACTTGCCATGAAAAATATAAATATGAAACTCAATGCAAAGACATTTGATTATTATCAAAGTAATAAAAAAATCATTTCAAATAAATTTGTACAACAATACTTTTTTTACCGGTAAAAATTAAAAATCGACTTGATGCTTTTTAAATTAATCTTCAAATTTCTGAGCGATTCCTAAGTCATTCACAAGGATGAAAGAATGAGCATTCATCTTTCATCTCAATAGGAGCTTGTGGTTCAACATCTTGAACACAAAATTAAATCAATATTAATTGTAATAAAAATATATTAAGTATAACTAAGAAGATAGTTTCGGTATAAAGAAGACCAAATTGATGAAAAAGCGACAAACTTGCATGTTTAAATTTGTGAATAGTTCAAATAATAATAATAATAATAATAATAATAATAATAATAATAATAATAAATATAAAAAAAAGGCAAGTTGAACCTAAGTGTGGTGGGTTGGCACATATAAACAAAGAATCCATATTATTTTAAAAAATATTTAAAATAATTTTAAATAATACAAACATCTTATGGCCATTTAATATTACCCTACACGACAATAGCATCCTATCTTATAATGAGAACTATCCAACTATTACTACCAATTAACATGTTTATTATTAATGAACATCAACAAGTAAGGCATTGTCATCAACAAGAAGAGCATTCATTGCTTGCTAAATAAACAATAGCATTAGAACAACCTAGCATGTAAAGGTGCACATTTTTTTTTCTTTGAAGTTTATGATCTAAACATATTCGAACTCAAGCCAGCTTGAGCACAAGTGAAGCTTTATATCATTAATTTGAATATATGCATATCATCGATACACTATCATTGGTGGTGATGGATTAATGTTTTTACATGAGATTTGGATAAAAATAGTTATGAAAATATTAATCACATCTTTAACAAATCATTAAAAGAAGGTAATAACGTCTAACTTATTTTATATTAATCTCTGCATCTAGAGCAATATGATGTAATTAGTTCACAAACATTAATCGAGCACAAAAGTAGTGGTGACTTAACCAAATTTTAAACCTATAAAATTGTTAGATGCTAAGTACTCGTTCGTGTTGTTTCAACACAGGGAGGAAATTAGAATGCCTTTTATACATGTATTGAAAGCTTATGTGATGCTTTCCATAAGCTCAATGGGTATGAAGACTTCTCTACCCAAGGTGTCGAAAGATACTTATCATGCACATTTTTCATAAGCACGATGAGAAGACCTTAGCACTCCTAAAGCAGCCCTGTACATAAGGATGATGTCAGGAAGCTGCCGGATTTCAAATTTAAATAATTGTGTATTCAAACGTGCAACGCATAAGATATTACATACATGTGTTTGTCGTTTCTTTATAGTTGCAAAGAATTGTTAAATCATAACTATTCGTTCGTGTTGCTTAACACTATGAGAAAATTTAGGATGCTTTTTATACATGTATCGAATACTTATGCGTGCTTTCTATAAGCGTGATAGGTATGAAAGCTTCCCGGTCTTAGAAACTTATCATACGTTTTAATAAGCGTGATGGGAATCTTTGACACTCGACTCGACCCTGCGTGGCGATGATCAGGTTCTATCAAATTTTAGGTGAAAAAAGATTGAAAATAAAAAGAATTGCTATAAAATGAAAGTCAAGTTGGCATTGAAATGAGACTTATAAAGATTAAACTTAGTTGAGCTTATAAGAAATATAACAGCTTACTATTGAATATGTATATAAGTTCCAATAAGTAAATTAGGTCACATTTTGATTTTGCTTTGAATGAGTTGGAGTGAAGAGAACTTGAATGAAAAGTATGATAAATTTCATAACCCATCAACAAGCACGAATACTACTCTTACACTACGCTCTTTGATACAAAATAGTAAATTTATGATATAAAATAAATCTGTAAAATAAAGCGGCCTTTGGTGGCCTATGGTCGCGTTAAGGCTTAACAGCGAGAATTTCAGTTCTCTCTCAGTTCAGTCGGGTTAAGCATAGAAGGTCGCCGAGGGATTCTGAGGAAACGGGCGGAGCCCTATCATACAGTTCTTATGAGTAAGAAATGCTAATAGCAATTTTTTGTTTTTTTCTTGCGTAATTCAGTTTGTTTTTAGTGCAGGTGTTTTTTCTTTCTTATCATTCCCCTCCAATTTGCGTTAAATTTGTTGCTCTGTGTATGTATTTTTTTTATCTCCTTATATGCTGCGTGAGGAGTAATAAAATTGACAAACAATTTGATTTATAGCCAGTGATCTGATCATGATGAAATATGATGGCAGACCTTATAAATTACCGTGCCAATTCCTGCCTCTTACATTTGAGATTTGAGATTATTCATTACTGAGTAATTATGGACCTTCTCAATTGTTACACATAACTGTAATCTTGCATTATTGGCTGGCACTGACTTTTCTTGTATGCGCGTCTACTAACCTCTCTATTCTTACGCAAGATAGGCAGTCCTCAAACCAACCGGTTTGAATTTTCCCATTGAGCTTAGCTGAATGATGAAGCATGAGTGGTACTATAGCTCATCATTGACTTTTTAGAAAGTCAACCGGACTTTTAAGCTAAGTTTAATGAAAAACTCTGTGGTTCTATAACACATCATTGCTTATAAGCAAGCAGACTTGACTTTGCAGCCACTAGCATTATACATATAGTGGATTGCATGGGTTCGCTGCAATCTACAGTTCTTTATTCATGTTTGCATGATGGGCTGAAGTATAATGGTTTATTTGTTTACAAGTCTAGTAAGCATTATATACTCCATTACTTAATAATTTTTTTATCACTAATATTGCTAACATTTAACAGTATTGTTACTTCATAATAATTTTGTGGACTATAACACTAAATATTATATCAGAATCACATAATTGACAACATATTTGTTGGTTAAAAGATGACACTCTATTGGAAGATGAATTTGATTTTGTAATATGTGTTGATGATGAGAGAACCATCTTAATTCTACAATGCACATACTTTACTATGCAAATGCATAAACTTCGTTATCTAATTTATTACAGAAGCCATACAATTTATGTATAAACAGTGATTTGACTAAAGTGTAAGTTTCTTCCTTTGCAAATAATATTTTTTGTGAAATAAACATGATCAATTTTGCTATTGAATATCCGAAGGTATTGTGTTGTAATGATCTTCTATTTTTCTTGTTTGAAAATTGAACATTACGTTACTGTTAAATTGGTATGAATCTTGTTCTTATGTGCCTTACAATTGATTTTTTGTTAATGTGTACTATTTATCTTTTTTTCTAGTTTGTCAACTCGTGTCATTGCTTTATTAGATTTGTTCTTTTTTACCCATCACAATAAAAATTTAAATATTTTTTAATGTAATTCTTAGGCGGTGTATAAAAAAAATTTGTATTCAGCGCTGAGGGTCTGAACATTAGAGGCATGTTGATGATGTTAACAACTTTATTATTGCAATATGAGTTTGTAGTTCGGCCCACCGCAGTAACATTCCAATGGAGGCAGCCTAGTCATTGAGCAACCTAACTTTGATGCCTATTGTATGTCCTATTAAAATTATAATTTGACAACAATCCTCCAATTAGGATATCCTATCAACCAAAGCATTTGGAGCAGTTCACAAAGGTCAAAGGTTTTATATATTTTGATTTAACAAGATCATCAGCTCTGTTTGCTTTTGTTCTTAACTCAAGGTTTATGCTTTACCTCTTTAAGACAAAACACATCTATTCTAATTTCACATTTTGAAACTTTGATTAACATTTAATTGTAGTTAAGATAAGTTGAGTTGAGCTTACATAGTATCATGTCCATAGCCTATGGCCTACTGTTAACATATTAAAATTTTTTTAGAGGCTGACTCATAATCAAAAGCCACTAATTAATATTTTGATATGTATGTGTATTATTGATATAGTAATAGTGTGGATTAAAAAAGCATTGAGGCTCCCGCCTAAGATGTGCCTCACCATGAGTCACCAAAGAATTATCTCAAGACTTTTGTTTTAATGGTCTTAGTGATACTTGTGTCTTTTTTATTAAAGCGTATACCTTAAGGATTTATGCCTCATTGCATTTGCGATGGATGCCTCAAATTATAATATATTTCCTGAGACATATAACATATATAGACTACTGATGTGATTTTTAGGCTAAAACCTAATAATAAGTGGGCATACATAGAAAAATCATATGAAATAGAAAATAAGTTACCATTTATGTGATATAAAATTTTTTTTTCTATTATTTCATTGCCCTATCTTGTGTATATAAAGTGGAAAGGTATGGATTCTTGGTTTAGATATGGTGAGCCATACTTACATTGATAACATGGGAGTTCAACTTGCCAATTTTTTTTGGATTTTGGGCTTAGAGAAATTCTTCATAAATTTAAACTTACCAGTTTGGTCTTTGCTTTCATTAGCTATGCGAAAAAAGTGTTCCTTGAATGTGCCAAATTTAAGTATTATTGTTTTGGTACTACACTATTTTTAATCTTATTAATGATTTTGTGGGAAAATTCATTTTTGTACCCAAAAGCTTTTCTTGTACTAGGAATTATCTTCTAAGTTACACTTATATTTTTTTTATTATTACCAATTAATATTGATCTAATTTGTGTTCTAGCTTGTTGAACCATCAACTCCTATTGAGGAAAAAATCAATTGTGGTCATTGTTTCATTCTCAAGGATGACATAGGAATTGTATGTCAAGTATGTGGATTAGTTCAGAAAAGGATTGAAACTATTTTTGATTTTCAATGGTCAAAGGTACTATGGTTCACTGGTATAGTGTTATATTTTTGGTGTATATTTTTTTCTCCATGCTATATAGTTATTGTTATGACTAATATTACTTAGTTGCATTGTGCTAATTAATGTTCCAACCTATTATATGCACATCAAAGTTTGAAACAAGAACTAATAATATTAATATTCCAACATATTAACATATTAAAATATAATATATTAATATCCTGGTATAATAAAAAGTAATAAATTGTGCAAAACATTAAGTAACATATTAATATCATGACATTAAATCATGGAATAAAAAGTGTTATGTTAATATCAAAGTAATATAAAATATCAAATTAAGAACTAATGATTTAACGGTTCAAAATAAATTTAAAATAATATATTTTTCTCTCCCACTCTAATTAACAAATATCAAAGTTAGTGCATCATAAATAATTGGGGAACTTAGGGGCTATAAGAAGAGAGATATTTGGGCAATGTTTATCACGAGATCAGGCATGCGTATTATTTAAGTAATTAAAATTTATATTTCATTTTTTTAAACTTAAATCTAAAAATGTAAGGCTTACAAAAAATGAGGTAAGACTAGCTTGAGGTGGGCCTCACATCACGTGAGGTGTAAGCCTCACGTATTACTAACGAGGCATAAGCCACATTGCGATCTTATCAAATAGTCTCAATCCTCTTTTGAACTATTCCACAGACTTGACAAATAATCCCCAAGTCAACCTTGATGATGAAAGAATGACCGCATTTCACTTTCGTCTCAACAGGAGTTGATGGTTTTTTTTAACATATATATATATATTTGTATATTAAAACTTGGATAGAAAACAAAGCAATTTACAAGTCAAAGCATTTTGATAAAAACACTAATTAATCCCACCCAATTCCTATGCAATTGCTCAAATTATTTCCTCGTGCTCCATACATCTTGTCTTGTTTCATCCAAAGGCAAACAAATGAAAAAAAGGATGATTTTTATTCCCCTCCCAGTCTCCTCTCTGATTATACATGAACCTTCCCCATCTCTCGCTCATGTTACAAAAATCCTAATAACTGGCAACTATCCCCTTCACATCATCTCCCTTCCCCTCTCATCCTGGTATAGTTTGTCCTCACATTTCTTTCTCTCTTGTTTATCTTGTCACTCACGTTTTCCCCTCACATCACCCGATTTCGAGCATCTTACCTCTCCGTGTGTTGAATGCCTAACAAGCCACTGCCTACAACCCATCTTAGTTCCCCGAGCCCAAGCCTTCAGCATCACCTCCTCTGTCATGCAGCACTCAACCAACTCCAACCCCTCACTACCTTAGTCCTCACCGACCTCTGTATCCCGCCAAACATGCATAGAAATCCACAAATTTTCTCCTCGTCTCCCCTCTACATGCAAGTCTAGTCTGAGACCCTCCTCACCAGTGACCTTGTCTCCAATAACCAATACATGTCTTTCTTGCTGTGGTGGGGAAATTTATAATCTTTGTAGATATAGGAAGGCTAACGTAGTGGGACGACACATTTCAGTTATAGTGTTTACACCACTCATAAGCCCAGTACTCCCAATACAACCTCTTATGTGGAAATGACACTAGGCGGCTATCGAAATATTGTCAGACATTACATTAACACAAGACTTAAAATAAACTAAAATAAAATGAAGTTAAAGCTTAAAATTAAAATCTAAATTAAATTAAGATGCATAAGTACTTGAAGAGATATGCGTGACATTTTATGTAAGTAGGTTCGAAGAAATACAATCACGATGTTACAAAACACCATCCATGTGTATGTTTTTAGACTGGTGGGTAGATTCAATGCTTCTGATGCAGCCCTCTATGTAAGTACGATGCTATGAAGCTACTAATTTTTTGCTAAAATTCATAGATTTAGAATCCAAATAAATTAATACAAATGAAGATTTTTAAGTTGAAATTATGAATTAAATCAATGTTAAAATTGAATAAGAATTCACCAAGTTTTGATGCAAAACTAGCAAAAATGCAAAATCTAAATTCACTTATAATGAATTAACAGCTCGCTAATGAACATAAACAAGATCTTAAACATTTTAATTGTCCTTTGATCCACATTGAGACAACTAAAAGGACTTCAATCGAACATGAAACTTAAAGCATGTGAAACATATAATATGTTTGAATACACATCCACAAAAATGATTAGAACTCAAATAAAATTCATGAAGACTCATAATTGATTCAGAAATCAACTTTCAAATAAAATATAAACCAAATTAACATCAAAGATGAAGTTGAATCCATTTAAATTTCTTGATACTGAAGCGTGTGCAAGCATTATGTAATTGTACTAGAATTTATACGATCAAGCAATGCGGATGCCTTGAAACTAGTGCGACCAACTTAAATATCCTACATATGTCCTCATATATATGTTAAATGTCTAGATTTAGTATCTGAGGATGTTGTATGAGTTGACATCTAAAATATTTCTAACATGAAAAATCAATAAAGCATCTTTTATGTATATTCAAACCTAGACTCAACATCCTCATGAGTATCGCTTTTCAAAATGGAGAATAGAGATAGTTTCCTAGCTTGCACATAGTCCATAGTCATCAAGCACTAAAAGCAAGATATAAAGCTACTAACCAACCTATGGCAAGCACGAGTGGCATTACAATTGCACCAAACCCTAAAGATGAAAAAGATTGGACTATATGATAACAAGGGACAAGAGTCTTAATTCTACAATCAAAGTCAACCCATTTCCCCACAGGAATACAAAGCAAATGGATGCCATCACTTCAAAAATCCCACCTTCATAAATTCTAAGTTTTTAAGTCAAAATTCACAAGAATGATTGTATATTAGAGAAGTTAATTAAATTCATCTTAAAAGAAATAACATTCAATAAAAAATCAACTTAATAAAATAAATACAAACAAAATATTTCCCCCTAAGGTTAGATCTCCTTCAAGAGGGCATTGCATGAGATTAAACTGGTTCAACTAGAGGGAATGGGGAACTCACCATTTAAAAGGTAATGATTTGAAGGGAAAAAACACTAATGAGTCGAAGGAACCCAAAGTAATACCTAATTTAGGTAATGATTCTAAAAAAGAAGAAGAAGAATTATTACTTTATCAATCAAAGAAAGCCCTTTTGAAGATTAATTCAAAAGTGCATCAAGTTGATTTTTACTGGCCAAAAAAGTACCGTGGTACAAGTTTATTTGAAAATAGGTGGATGAGGTATTTTGATAAACTTTTCAATGAAGGATCTGAAAGTTCGATTGATTTTAGCAACCTTAATACCCTAAATAAAAATAGAGAATTTCATTTCTATCATCGTATTAGTATAAAGTTAGTGAAGCTTTAAAGAAAATGAAATGTGAAAAAGCAATAGGACCGGATAATATTCCAATAGATGTGTGGAAATGTTTAGGAGATCAAGGAATTTCTTAGCTTACAAATCTTTTTAATGTTATTTTAAAGACTAAAAAGATGATAGATGAGTGGAGAAAGAGTTTGTTGGTTCCTTTATTTAAGAATAAAGGGTATGCACAATAGTGTGCAAATTATAGAGGAATTAAGTTAATGTGACATACATTAAAATTGTGGGAGAGAGTAATTGAGCATAGGTTACGATGTGATACAAAAGTTTCACAAGGTTTGGTTTCATGACAAAATCTACTATGGATGCTATACATTTGTTAAGAGATTTGATGGAGAAGCATAGAGAAAGTAAGAAGGATCTACATATGATATTTATTGATTTAGAGAAAGCTTATGATAAAGTCTCAAGAGATGTTCTTTGAGAGTTCTAGAATAGAAAAGAGTTATTATTGGTTATATTCAAGTCACATGATATCACTAAGCTAATTGTGTCAAACACAAAGGATTGACAAAAATATTTTCCATTTCAGTTGGATTACATTCAAGGATCAACATTAATTATCTTTTTACTTTAAATATGGATGTTCTTACGAGGCATTTACAAGAAGATGTACCTTGGTGTATGCTTTTGTAGAATTCTTCTTGTTGAGGATGTGAGAAGTCCAAAATATTTCTACTTGAAAATCAACTTAGAGTCTTTTTTGTAAGTAGATCTAAACCTAATATATGGAGTGTAATTTTAGTTGTGGATAGTTTTAGTGATAAGTTGTGACTTTAATGATCAAAATCAATAAAGAGTGATATTCAGATATTTGGCTCATTGTTCAAAATGGAGAATAGAGATAGTTAATAAAAACAAGTATGCAAGATATAATAAACCAACCTATGGCAAGTGCATTAAAATTGCACCAAACCCTAAAGATGAAAAATTTTATAAGATGAGGGTAAGACCTACAATCAAAGTCAACCCATTAAAAGAAATACCACAAAAAAACATAACATCTAAGTTTTACAAAATATTGTATATGAGGTTTTTAAATTCATCTTAAAGAAATAACATTCACTAAAAAGTATAACTAAAAATAAACCATATTTAAGGAGATCCTTAAAGGTTTGCATAAAACCGTTCAATGGGAACTCACCGCTTTAAAGGTAATGATTTAGGAAAAAACTAAGGAAGGACTAAAGTAATTTATAATGAATGATAAAAGAAGAAGATCTTTATCAATTAAAAGAAATTTTTGAAGATTAATTCAAAAGTGCATCAAGTTGAGATTTTACTGCAAAAAATGAAATGATTTTTTATTAGTTTGATAATAATCAAATGCCCTTGCATCGAGTTTCAAATTTATACTTTTCACGGCAAGTACTTATTATGTAAATTATATTCCACATATTTGAACAAAGTTTATTAATTGCCGCCAAGAAGAAATTTAATTCTTTCTTTCCTTAAACCAGTCATGATCTTGAATTCAGAGATAGATCATTAACATGAATTAACCCAATGATTTAAGATTATGAGATTTATCACTCGAAGGAAAGACATATTTAATAAAAGAGAGTCCTTCAACGAAAGGTCACCAACAAGTGAAAAAAAAAATGGTTGAGTACAACATATAACGATTGGTGGAAATCAAAAAGGGATCAAGAATGAGTTAAAATAAAAAAAAATTGGCTAGCATATAATAAGCTGGCCATTTTATGAAGTCATGTAGCAATAAAATATGATGTTTCAACCCTTACATAAAAGTAGGCTATACTCTATAGATTTTGATTTGACTTGAAAGCAAAGCTTTGCAATACAATTTAGTTAGCCTCGTTGATTTGCGGCAATCCCTAATTAAATCTGAATTTCTATTTCCCTCTCTCTCTCTCTCTCTCTCTCTCTCTCTCTCTCTCTCTTGGCAGCTTGTCTCTCCCCACGTAACTGTTCCCGTAACGAGAATAGACTGTTCTTCAACTTGTTTTTCTTTTTTTTTTTTCTTTTTTGTTTTCTTTTTCCACTGTTGTTATAGTATCTAAGAACTTTAGGTTGTTCACTTTGAGTTGAGTTCAATGTTGGTTTTATATTTTATAAAATATATAAAGAATATATAATAGAAATCTCACAATATATATGCATAGCATGCATGTATTAAATAACTTAACAACTAAGAAAAGAAGATCTTCTCCCTCCACCGTCACCACTATTACAAAGGATCGCTCACTACGAGCACACAACACACCATCCATCATTTAAATCACCACAATCTATTTTATATTTTTTTAACTTTATCAAATAACAAGAAAAATGAAGTCTATTTATACTGTAATCATTCAAATACTTAAAAAAGAATCCAAATATATTATATTCTTTTTCCGGTCAACTAAATAACTCTCTTAAGATAATTTGTTTAGAAATATATGATGAATGGTAAGTAATAAATTTATAGTTTAAATTTGAAAATATTAAAATATAATTAATTTTTTAACTTAACAGGCCACTGAATCTTTCATCTTCTGAAGTAATTTATAGAAAATAATTGTAGAGAAAAATTCTCATTAAATTTTAAATTATTCTAATAAATTGAATAATTTTCTATAATTACAACCATTCAATTAGATTTAGTAAAAAAAAATTTATGATAATCAATAAAAAAATAAAAAATAACCCCGCAAATTGACCTAACGTGTGACTTTTTTCTATTAAAAGTTTTGAAGACTTACTAATTATTATTGTAATTACTTAATTAGTACTGAATATCATAGTAAATTCATCAAATTTTTAAATAAAAAAAGGAAACATCGCGAAGAAATTGATGAATTTAGTTATTACCAATAAATTTCTTTTATTTTTAATACAAATTAAGTAATTATGGCTATAATTAGTAAGTCATCAAAACTATTATTAGAAAAAGTCATAAGTTAGGTTCATTTGTGAGTTTGTTTTATTTTTCATCGATTATCATAATTTTATTTCATTGTATTTTTTATTTGTTTATTTAATTTTCTTATGAGGATAAATCAAGTCTCATGACTATATCTAATGGAATGTTATAATTTTTTAAAAACTTATTCAATTTATCAAAATAATTTATAATACTTCTTTACAATTTTTTTTTACAAATTATCTCAAAAGATGAAAAGTCTAGTGCCCGTTATGTAAATAAGTTAGTTATATTTTTAAAATTCTAAATTTAAAATATAAATTTACTATTTACTATTCACGATAAATTTCTAAAAAAATTAACTGAAGGGTTATTTAGTTGCGTGAAGAAGAAATCAAATGTATTTTGATTCCTTTTATGATATTTAGTTGATTGTTTTATAAATAGATTTTACCTTTTCTTTTAGGTAAAGTCAAAAGAATATAAATTAGATTTTAGATTTGAACGATGACAATTGGTGGCGACTGATAGGAGATGGTTGATATCAAGTAGTGAGGATTATAAATGGTAATAGTAGTGATAGTTGACAATAATAACACAAGCAACGATGTTGTCGACGACGCAACGATGCGATTATCGGCAAGAAAACTATTGATAATATCTCTTTATATTGAATAATGTATTTACAAATCACCAAATTCTAAATTCAGTGGATTCAAATTGAATTTTATATTACATTCTAAATTCTTCAAAATCAAATATCAGAATTCTCGCAGCTCTTGCATTCTAAATGTAATACATTCGTTTTCAGACAATAAAAAAATTTCTAAAATAATTCTTAATTTTCTTTTGAACCTCAAGTAGGGCTGCATCTGTTTTTTATCTTATTTTATTTTAAATTTATTTTATCATAATGATCTAAGCTAGTCACATGGGAAGGGGGGACAATTGTTTTTTTTAATAATAAACCATATAATTATTTTATTTATTTATACTATAAATATCTTATTTTTATCCATCCAATTTTTTTAAAAAATAAAATTTTGATTAATTTTATAACTGGCCGATTCCTTGAAAATTGATCTGTTCACTGGTTCAACTCCCGTTCTAGCTGAATCCAACTACCCAGAAGACCGATTCATGATTGAACCAGTCAAAGTAGATGATCTTATCCGATTTTCAAAAACATGTTCTATTCTTAATATATATAGCGATAGATGTCGCAATCTTAAATCATTGCGCTTAATCATGTTAATGATTTGTCTTTGAATTCAAGATCATGACTATTCCCACGTGAGAGTTTCGCTTTTTTACTAACCAAGCCCCTGATGAAAAGAATCGTCCGTGGGCAAACTGTGTCTTTAATGCCTCATGGTATAATTTCTTCATCGATTAAACATTTCATACCTGGAAAGCATGATCATAAAGCTTCCTCATCAGGAAGTAAATTAACCAGAAGGTAGAGAAGAAAAAGAAATGTTGAGTTGAGGGCTCAACAGATCCCATTCAAACGATCTAGTGAACAAACAATATTACTGCCAGAAGCGAGTATTCCTACCCATAACAATTTTGATCATCTAAAATGGGTAAAAAGGAATAGCTCTACTAGTGAGGTGAAGTAGTCTTTCGGACTCAGCAATGTCAAGCTCCAACACCACAGAGGAGACAGCCCGAAACACTGTCCTCTATAATACATAAAGTTCTTAAAGTAGCCAAGGAAAGAGGCTTGATGAAAAAAAATTTCAAAGGCCTATGATAATTGAAAATACTAAAGCCATGCCAAGGAGGTTGCCATCTCTTATGGTAACTAGTCATCGAGCCAAGTATGCTTCACGCGGTGAGCATCGGAGCATGACACTCAGACCATGTGTCCAAGAATCTGCTGCTGAAAGGTCCTGGCAAAAGAATAAGTAAGTATGGAGGCCAAGGCCCCGTAATGAAACTCTGAAGAAAGAAAGAGGCGACATCTGATACATATACTTAGAAATCCACCTAAAAAATAACTCATCAGATGTAGATACCTAAAAAAAGGGATATCATTGATGAAAGACATGACGATCGACACCCTGGAGAATCTTCTATGGGATCCCATCATCGATCAGATCCACCCCCATAAGAGAAGGTTTACTTTAATCGCTTTTTAATGGAAGACGTGTTTGTTCCAGACATTGAACCGAGATCCACAGGAAACATCGATCAGAAGTTCATGTGCAAGAAGAAGATAATGAAGAGGACACTATGAAAGTGGAAGTCGTCTATATGATCAAAGATATAGATGAGCTTTACGACCATCAGCAGAAACATGGATCTAGGGAACCTGAACTTGAATTTGACATTTATGAAGAAGAGTCTTCATAAAAGCAAATAGAAGATGAATCTTCAATCTCTCCTAAAGAGGAAGAAGAAGAAGATCAATATAAGAAAGAGATCATGGGTGTCAAAGCTGTTTATATGGTTGAACTAGGAAATGATCAGCCTGGTACATGCTTTTATAATCAGTGTCATTGTTCAGCCTAAGCAACAACTTTCCTTGCAAATGCACAAGGAGAAGGACAGTCAAGTTCTTCCCCTGAAGATGAGAAAGGAGTAGAACAACAACAAGAAATAGAGGGAAAAGAAGAGCCTGTAGTTGTTGATGTCGTGACGCTAGCTAGAGAGCAAAGACAAATGCCACGTCAAATGGAAGTCAAATATAAGGAAATTGCATGGCTTGGTACCAAGATGAATGATACGATGGTACAAATGAATATCATGATGGATATGTTGTAGAAGATTATCACATCAACTGTAGCACCTATTTTGTCTGCTAATCAATAGGTAGCTAATAATACAACTTCTATACCACCAGTCGCTCTAGTACTTCAAGCTCCTACAGTACATGCTACACCTAAAGCGAGGAATGAAGTTGACCAACTATCTCTTCAGCCGATAATTCAAAATATGGCTAGCACACTTGGGACAATAATAGTTGCTCAATTAAAAATAATAATCAATGAAAAGATAAAGGCAGTTATAGCTTCAAAGCAAGCTGAAAAGTTGGTTAGTAAGGGTCACCTTACCCAGATGAATATGATCAAGTGCACTGAAAGGTTACTCAGTGCTAAAATTTAATACTTTCAGTAGGGTTGGTAACCCAAAGCAACATCTGGCCTAATTTAAGGCTACTTGTGGTAACACAGGAGGGAATGATGCACTACTTTTTTGTTAGTTCGTCAGCAGCCTAACCTCAGCTACTTTTGAGTGGTATGCAGAATTATCGAATGATTCAGTTAAAACCTTTACTGAGTTAGAAATAATATTCGTGAAAAGGTTCACCAATGCAACTGAGAAAATAATAATCACTGACATTGCCTTACAGAAAAGGAGAAAAGATGAGTCAGTGACAAAATTCATAAGTCATTGGTGTAACCTAAGTATGAACTGCGAACAACAATTGAAAGAAGAACATGCGATCCAATTGCTAATGGGCAATATGGATGATAAAATGTCACCATTTTTATATATGACATCAATTACAATGTTCCAAGACTTGCTTGATAGGGTGGCCGAATTTGAGAAGCTGAATCGCCCTAAGTCTGGAATCTATACAGATAAGGTAAAGAGAAACAAACCTTCAAACTCAAGAAGAAACGAAACTCATGATGCTTCCTATAGCTCAAATGGTGAAAAGTGGGTAATATATAATATGGATAAAGAAAAATAGCCAATGTACAATGATGATAAGGGAAAGAGCTTGTCCATTCTAATCCATAGCCAAAATTGGTGTTGGGAGGTAATGATAAGCCTAATTTTTTCATGGTATAGTATCCAAAACAAGCAACAAGAGATGATGAGAATGTGACCATCTTTTAAAGAGAAGATTAACAAAGAATATTCCTTTAGAAGGGACAAGTGGCTAAATTATTTCGCAACAAAGTTGGTCTATAATTACTAGAAATTAAAAGGCTCGAAGAAGTCGATCAAGTCAATCCAAATTAGTCTATCATCGGGTGATCGTCATCCTATTGAAGATTGTTATGTCTTCAAAGATTGGCTAGAAACGAAGTATCGATAAGGTGAATTTACATTATCTAACACTAGTCAACCCGAAAAGAGAGTCTACAAGGATGATTATGTCCTCTTCTGTATCATCCATTAAAGATAAAAAAGAAAGAAAAATTAATTTAGACTAAAGAATGAGAAACTGTAGTCTCTAAGAAGACCATGAAAATATTGAAGCAGCTAAAAAGTGTCTCTAGTGTTAAGTGGAAATCACCACTTGAACATATATTGGACTTAAAAGAGATGTCTAAACTAAGTATTTGGGCTTATCAGTGACATGCTGATAAGGATACTTCATCACAGCATGAGGAGCAGTCTACTAATGACAGACCTCATAAATCAAAGAAGCAGCCTAAGAAAAAGAAGATCAAGAAGAGAACTATAACTCAAAAGATTATTAATAATTTAGAGGAGTATCACTAGCCAGCAAGAGAACCATTTAAGTTTGCAAACTTTATGCCTAAACTTTGTGTTATTGAATCAGATGAAAAAGATAATGGTGAATCTTGTCGTAGAGATGCAATCATTTATGTGATATTAGATGTTCTTCAAAGATCGCTCCAAAATGATAAGGGTAGTTGGACAGACTCGACCAACCCATCAAAATTTTTATCTAGAAAGTAAGAAGAGCCTGAAGAGTTAGCATCTGAATTTTGTTTAATGACTCAACAAGAAGATAACAATTCAGATGAAGATTTATGTTTTCCCGATAAAAAAGAGTCAGACTCATTGATATCATCACGTATAAAATGTATGAAGTTGAAAAGTGAGTCTGGCCCTTTTGGTCAATCATCTCGAATAAGAAGTGAATTTGAGGAAACTACCTCTTCAGAGGAATCTGAGCAAGATAAGGTGATTCAAGTTCAATTGAGAAGTGGTAAAGTCTTACCACCTTCATCAAAGAAGGAAATGCAAGTAAAGACAAAAATAAACAAATTAAAGTCAACAAGATATCATTTTATATTCATTTGAGAAAGATCCCCGCAAAGTGTAATTGAGGCTCTCTTGATGAAACCTTCGGAAACTTTGATACAGTGCTCTCAAAGATTCAAGAATTATGAAGCTTAATTTGCCGAAAGATGCTTGACTGAATCATTGTCAAGATCTTCCAGGAATCACATTTTCTGAAGAAGATTTTATGTTGGGAATAACATGTCACAACCGTCCTCTATATGTTACTGTAGAGAGTGATGCCATCTCGATCAACCTAATATTGATTGATCTAGGTTCTTCTATCAATCTTATGAGTCTAAAGGTATTAAGAAGATTATCACTTCATATCCAACATCTTGGGAGAGATAAGTTGATGGTTCATGGTTTTAATGAGAAAGGGCAGAAAACCCTGTGTTCTTTTATTCTCTCGCCTAAGTTTCAAGATTTGTATACAGAAGCTAAGTTTCATGTAATCGATGATGAAACGTCATTTAGAGCTCTCTTAGGTCGGCCATGGCTGCATAAGTATGGCATGGTCCCATCAACTATGCATCAGTGTATGAAGTATTTAAAAGATGAAGAAGAGTTCAAAATTCCTGGCAGCTTACAACCATTCTCGTCCATGAAACAAAGATTTCTGAAAATGCAAAATATTTTATCTCTAAAGAGTCTAAGCCAGCATAGCCTCTTGAAGTGGTAGCATCCACTTCAGGAACTAAAAAGCAACTTCATAAGGTAAAAGAGCAGAAGTAAAAAAAGGAAGAAAGAAGGTAATGCCGACTCTCCCTAAAATACTTGATTCTACAATTAAATCAAGAAGATCAGTGCCTCACCTGTGAAGTGACACACAGGAAGAAGAAAATATTCCTGTCAAACCTAAGGGAACTTATAATCTTTCAAGAAAGACAAAGTATGAAATAAGTGATTCTGATTCATACTATAATTTTGAATCTACTTATGAAAATAGAGTTCAGATGGTCACAATAAGAAAGATAGCTCATTTGGCGTCGATGACTCCCTCAAAGTTATACCCATCCTCAAGAAGATTTCAAAGAAATCACTCCACTGGAGGTTCATAACATTGAAGAATTGATAATATTCTATGTGTATGATGAGTGAGAGTGGTGGAATAAGAACTCAATTTTACAAATTTAAAGAGTCTTAGCCTCACAATTTTGATCGACCTACTCAACATGAAAATTCTGATCAGATAGTGCCAACAAGAATATCAATATACTATCCATAGAAATTATGAAGAATGATGCATAAGCTTGGAATTCATATTGGAACTACTAAGCATAAAACTCAAATCTTTAACAAGATGTGGAGCCAAAGAAGTCCTCAAGCATCACGAAGAAGTGATAATTTTATCACTAAAGGTCTTGGGTTCATCCACAAATCTCATCAAAATAATTTTTATTATAATATAATCGAGATCAAAACTAATACAACAAAAAAGATGATCTCCATGAAAATCTTCTTACAAATAATGAAGAAGTAGCCTACGCTGCAAGAACTCGAAGATGGTGGATAAACAACTACTATGGATGAACTCAAAGAAATCAACCTAAGAGTTGAGGATGATCCCCATCCAACTTCCGTCAGTGCCATTCTACCTGATGAAAAAGTTGAAGAGCTAAAAATGCTACTTTGTGAATTCAAGGATTACTTTGCCTGGACATATTCTAAAATGCTAGGCTTATCCCCTGATGTAGCATTTCATAAACTTGCCATTAAACCAGATGTGATGTCTGTTAAGTAAGCTCCTAGGTGAATGAGATTAGAGATTGACGAACAGGTAATTGCAAACCTAAGAAGTTGATTGAAGTAGGCTCATCCGGGAGGAGAAGTATACAGATTGGATAGCCAACATTATACCAATTAGAAAGAAGAATGGTCAAATCCATGTCTGCATTGACTTCCGGGACCTAAATAAGATGTGCCCAAAAGATGACTTCCAATATCAAAACTACTAGTGGACAATACTTCCAATTATGATATGTTCTCATTCATAGATGGATCATCGAGATATAATCAAATCAAGATGACACTTGAAGATGAAAAATATACCTATTGGCATCTATTGTTACACAGTCATGCCCTTTGAATTGCAAAATGTTGGAGCTACATACCAAAAAGCCATGACGCATATTTTTGATGAGTTGATTCACCAGAAAGTGGAATGTTGTGTTGACGATTTGATGGTGAAGAGCTTAAATCGTTAAAATGACTTAGAAGACTTGAGAATTATATTGGAGAGAATCAGAAAATATAATCTCAAGATGAATCCTCTAAAATATGCATTCGAGGTGTCCTCTGAAAAATTCCTCAGGTACATTGTACATCACAGAAGAATTGAAATTGGTCTTGCTAAAATCAAGGCAATTGTGTGGATGCCTCCACCGAAGAGTTTGCGTCAGCTCCGTTCTTTACAAGGACAACTCACATTCATCCCGATTTATATCAAACTTATCGATATCACAACCATTTGCAATGTTGATGAAGAAGGATGCTCCATTTAAATGGGATAAAGAGTGTCAAGAAGCCTTTAATAGCATTAAAAGCTACATGTTAAATCCACCAATCCTTCCAGCACATATTCCTGGGAAACCCTCATTCTATACACAACTGCATTAGAAGAGTCCCTTGGAGCATTATTGGCACAACACAATGTAGAAAGTAAAGAGAATGCTCTTTATTATATCAAAGATTAATAGAGCTAAATGAGATACTCTCGATAGAGAAGCATTTGGCATTGATCTTTATAGTCCAAAAGCTCACTTATATGTTATTTCATAAGATTACTCTCATCTCCAGGATCGATCTGCTAAAGTACTTGATGATAAGATCAACGTTAACAGGTCGCTTGACAAGATGGGCAGTATTACTTTTATAATTTAATATCACATATATTTCACAGAAAGCAGTGAAGGGACAAGTCTTAGCATATTTTCTTGCTGCACATCCCATCCTCGTGGACTCTTCTCTTAATGACGATTTGCCCAATGAGCAAATTATGCTCATTCATGATAGAGAAAAATCACAAATTTGGAAATATACTTTGATGGAGCCTCATCGATCAAACAAGTTTAACCTCTAAATTTCTCAAGGGCAAGAGTAGGAATCAACATCATCTTCATAACACCAGAAGGAGGGATAATAAGATGATCATATGGGTTGACCGAGCCAAGAACTAATAATGAAGTTGATATGAAGCATTCATTGATATTGAAGAAGATATTTTCATATGCATTTAAAACTTACATATTTTCAATGATTCTCAACTTATTATAAATCAAGTACTTAGCATCTATAAAATCAACAAGCTTGAGTTAGCTTTCTATCACAAGCAAGTTCTCAAGCTTATGAAGCAAATACCAAATATCACATTAACTCGAGTCTCTCGATCCAAAAATAGCAAAATAGATTGCTTAGCCAAATTAACTAAGGAGATGACAAGTATGAATGGTGATTATGTCATGATCGAGATTTCACTCAACGAGTTCTAGAGCCAGCAAAGTATCAATACCAGGTAGAGGGGTTATCAAAATCGACACAGTAGGATGTGACTCAGGTTACTCCTCACACTCCCCAAAACTAACAAGGAGTTATAACAAGAATAACTAAGCATGATATTACCTCAGAAAAGAAGTGTGAAGCCTTTATTGAGAAGAGATGATTGGTAACCTTCATCGACTACTTTAAAGAAGACAAATTACCAAGTAATAAATCACAAACAGCTCAAATTGAGAAGAGAATATTGTGATATGCTTTCATCAATAACACTTTATATCGTAGTTCCTATGAAAAAATGTGGCTATGATGATTAAATACAGATGAAGGTACCAAAGTGATGGTTGAAGTTCATGAAGGACTCTGTGGTGTACATCAGTCAGGTCCCAAGATAACAGTAAAGATCAAAAGGATGGGCTATTATTGGCCATCTATGGTGAGAGACTATATCAATCATACTAAGAGGTGTCATGAATGTCAAGTACATGGAAATATAATCCATCAACCTCCAAATCTACTACACCCAACAATAGCATCTTAGCCATTCAATGTTGTACATATGTAATTGGACCGATTGACACCCGTCACCGAACTCGCTTCATCCTAGAAGGACGATTATTTCTCTAAGGGTCAGAAGCAGATCAAGTGATTAACTTCTTTATGCATAATGTGGTATATAGATTTGGAGTGTTGCATCGAATAATTTCTGATAATGGTGTAGTTTTCAAAAATATAAAAATTTATTGATTCATCGACCTACACAAAATTGATTGGTGATACTCTTCAATATATAATCCAAGAGCAAATGGTTTGGTGTATAAGACATTAGTCAAACTGCTCAAAAAGATCTTTACTAAAAATAAGAGAGAATGACATACTAAACTAATAGAGGCACTCTGAGCATATCGAACCACCTATAAGATGCCGACAAAAGCCACTCCCTATTCATTAGTATTTGGAATTGAAGCAGTTCTTCTACTAGAAGTTGAGTTGCCATCACTTTGAATAGATCCAATACAACCTAATGAAGATCAAAAAATTTTGAGAATTGAGAAACTTGGCTTGATAAAGTTAGATTGCAAGCTCATCAAAACCTGGAAGTTTATCGAGCAAAGATGTCCAGGGTCTTTGACCATGCGGTGTGGCCTCAAACATTCCAGAAAGGGGAATTGGTCTTGTTATTGAGAAGACCAATTATTCCTAATAAAAAGTTTGGTGATAAATTTGAGCCTAATTGGGTCGGCTATTTTTTCATTGAAAAAGTGTATCAAGGAGGGGCATATCAACTCATTGACTTAAAAGGTGAAAGACCAATGCCATCAATTAATGGTCGATACCTGAAAAAATATTATACATGATAAATACATTCTCGAGGTATAATAGAAATCCCCCTACAAGACATGGGGTATTTTTTATTATATCTATTTAGGTCAACATCGTGTTTCATGTCAAGATCCTTAAATAAATATACTTACTCAAGATGAAAAAAATTTCAGAAAAATTCATATAGGGCATTTTAGATTTCATGCATAGATGAAATCAATGCTACATGTTAAAACCCTTTTAAGATCAAATATATCAACTCATACATTGATATATTTTCTTAATTATTTTAGAGTTTTTTCAAAGTGTTTTAGAATTTCTCTTGAAAGACAGGGGACATTTTTATATATTTAGCCAAGTTGAAATCGTGCCATAAGACGAGATCCTCAGATATATTATAATTTAGGTTGGCATCGAGCTTTAAACCTAAATCCCTAAATATATCTATAATTATTATTGTTAAGTTGCACGTTCTTACAGGAATAAAAAGAATATATTTCTATGCATAAAAAGATAGCCCTAAATGTCAAAAAAATTTTATCTCCCAGATTTGCCAAATTCTGGAGATCAAGTTAGAAGAACTCCCAATCTTGGAAGCTTCGATCAACTGAGTTGGAAAAATATCAACCTTTACATCCTGAAGTCTAGGACATATATAGGTTCTAAAGGTCAAACTCAACAAGCCTACAAATGGCTGAGTTGCTCACACTCTCCTCACTCAACAAGCTATAAGAAAAGGCCACAGTGAAAGAGCCCCTCTTCATCAGTCTGATGATAAAATTATCAGCCCATCACAGCTTAAGTTAAAAACTCAAGTAGGTTCTAAAGGTTGAACTCAATAAGCCTATAAATGGTCGAGTTGCTAATACTCTCCTCACTCAACAAGTCGTAAGAAAAGGCCGTAGTGAAAGAGCCTATGCTCGTTAGTCCAATGATGACAACTGTTCAATCTCAAACTGGATCTAGCTTAGTGATTACAAGCAACTAGAATCCAAGAGGTCTTTCTACTTGATCGATAAACTAAGATAATCTGAGGAAACTCTCAATTCAAAGCTGCATCAAATCAATCTATATATTGCATGCATGATGATATTTCAATATACTTTCAAATGATCTAATCAAGCTCAAAGTATAAATCAAAGCTAATTTTCTCATCAAACCTACTAGAGTAAAATGCATAAAAGTAACAGAGGAATGCTAATGTCCACTAATACAATAAGATAATACATGATTGATGGAAAGAGAAATAATAAAAAAGTACATCATGGGAGCCTAGACTGTAGCTCCTGAAGCTGTGCTAAATAAATTGCTAAATACTCATGCTCACTCCAACCAGAAGCATCAAGAGCTCTAATCAAAGTAGCCTCAAAGATCTACCATAGCCGATGTATCTGGTAACAATGTTCCCGCTTCTATAGCATGAGCTGTCTCCGCAAAGATGCACTCTCGATTCTAGCGCTAGTTATCTAATTTAGAAGAAGCATCTATCAAACTCTAACGGTCATGTCATAGAGCCTCAGCACTCTCCTCAAACTCATCATGTGCTAGGCCAGCCCCTCCCTAGAAGCTCAGCCTCAAGCTCTTCCAAGATAGTGCCGATCGGACAATACGAGCATCTCATCTGGTGGATCAAAAACTCTACGTCTCTATAGAGAGTCTCCAAGTAACTAAGAACCTGCTCCTCTAAGCTAGTGTAAGCTAAACGATCTAGAATGGTGTTTGTGTATGATGTGAAGTTGTCTAATGACTCCGGTCAGGCTAGAGTAAGCCTAGAAATCATATCCTTCAAAAACACCAAGCCGTAATTCTGCATGCCTCTATCGCGTGGATCTGGTGCACATGGATATCGATGGTAGATCTCAAACTTATAATCTACACCATGCACTACAAGAAATGAATGAAAATAATCAATATGAGATAAAGCAGTGCAACTAAGGAACAAAGGAAGGAAGTAAAATACCTGAACATGGTGAACTGACCAAGTGGTGTATCATGTTTACGTAATCCTTGAGGACCTCACTACTATCGATAAGCCCGTGGCTATGTGCTGGCTCAGCAGAAGCCCCACTAGGTATGAAGTCTCTCACCTCAGAATTCTCCCTAGGACAATAGACAGAGGAAGGCTCAGTAGGGAAGAGTGGCTCTGTAGAAGGAGTAGCAAAATCTAAAGCAGTAGTATCAAAGGCAGGCACATCCCTCTGAGTCTTCAATAGTATCTCTAGTGCTACGACACTGTGGCACCTCATAAGTCACAAACTGTGGAAGTGGACTCATGGAACAATCAATCCCACACAGACTCGTAGGCCACTATGCTACGTGCGTGAGTGGTGAAGAGCCTCGTGATAATTAGAAAGTCCCTAGCTCTAACCTTGCTAAGAGGAGTGGTGTGTCCTTTGGCATACTATCAAAATGATCATATCTATCATGAATCAAATTAAAATATCAGATGCATCAAATGTATTTTAATGATACAACAAAGAAGATGACAGAAGTAATGAAATGGAAAAAAATAGTAAGTATACCTCTGATTATGTCCTGCTGGTAGTGATTGACGTCAAGGCTCTAATCCCAAGGAACTCCCAATAGCCTCACCCTATGCTCATATATCCGAGCACTTCGCTCCAAGAAAGGATCAAAAGACAGTCGTACCCATGTGAAGTAGGTATAACTAACCCCTGTGTGACTCTGGGGAGGAGCTATCTGAAAGTGAGCACTAGTACTAAGCCTCAGTAAATGTAGCCAAACATAAAGTAGTCAAGTAACGTGTCTCGAAGGGGATCATCCTGATCTTCCTAATGTCCACTACACCAGGGATGAATGGCTTACCATCATGAGCAGTAGACTGGAAGAAACTAAACTGTCGTGCAACTCGGTTGGGCTGGTAGCCCTCTATAACAATTGATTATCCAAATCGATAGCATAACCATCTTGGACATATACTGAAAAAGTACTTAGATACTCTCAATGTTTGTTGGCCATGGAGCAATGATTTTCTGCCATTCTCATCAAGACTATCAATAAGATCAGCCTCTATCAAGTCAGATGGTAAACCAAATATGTCCGGATGGTAGACTAACAAAAATCGATCTCTGACCAAATGAGAAGCAAAGAATAACATTCGAATCCGCTCCATCTCTAAAGTGGATGATGCTCGCTATAACTGCAATAATATAAGATATCCTCACCCTGAAAAGAATGTCAGATACTCAAAATAAGCAAAGACACCATGTATGTGGAGGTGAACCCAAGCATACAAGTACTGCCATGGTAGAGTCACATCTCATAACTCTAGAGAACCAGCCTCAGAAATCATCCCCAATATCTGTAAATCCTACTAAGCTGTGAGAAATCTCATCTAGAAATCACTGGTTGCTAACAAAGCACCTGGATGAACTGATCCCTCTGTAATGGGAAGCACAAAAATGCAGAGCCATGTAACTATAAAGCCGACTAAGAATAAGTCCTCGCTCAATCCCTGTAGGGCTGGAGAAGCCGCTCTTGCTAATAAAATAGGCTCCATAGTCTCCTCAGATAAGTAGCCGCCATCAGACACACCCAATCGAAAAGGATCATGTAGTGCTACAGTCTCCTTAGATAAAGCATAATAATATAAGAAGCTCTAAATCCATGCACTCATAGGTAATGTAGCATGTGATCGTCTAGAATGTCCTAATGCCTTGAAAATATGGCGATAATGGCTCAAAAGATCAATATAGATAGGTGGCATGGCTAACATACCTCATTAACCACTATCATCTGAAGTATGACTGCGAAATAACTCCTCATCAAGCGGAACACACTCCTCATAATGGTAACCAAATACTGGAAGGCCTGACAGAGCCTGTAGATCCCAAAGTGTAACTATCAACTCCTTCGGGCCAATCCAACAAGCATTACTACTAGCATCCTAGAACTCTGCTACTCCACGAGCCCAAGAAGATGGCATACCTCCAAAATCAAATAAAGACACATATACTGCCTCGTAAAAGCCAGATGTCCATAAAGTGTCTCTGTGAGTCTGCAAGATGTATCTAGCACATGCGATGTATCCATGTGGAAGACTAGAAATCTTTCCAACAGATGAATCTCGAAGCAAGTCTGATGAGCTCGATTGTAATTGACGGTGGCTCAGAAGTCTAGACTACCTCGTCCGCTCAATGCTATCAGAAGCAGACTATAAAATATCACAATATCTAGAACTGTCCTGAGCTACTATATTATCCAGAGGATTGTAGTCCCCGCATTTCAGTTTAATGGTAGCCACCCAATCTGTGGGATCCTCAGAAGAGATAGAGTTTAAAGTACAGTCAGGAAGCATGGAGGATCGTGCAAACAAATCTAGTAAAAATCACATCCTCTCAATATATCGGCATGGTTGCTGCTCAATATTTTAAGTGACAGCATAATAAAGTGCAAAACAAAAAAGGGAGTTATACTAAGAAGCAATAAAAAGAAGTGGAACAAAAAGAGAGAGAGAAGAAAATCAATAAGGTCAACAAGTTTTCAACAAATGTGACTCACTCCATGCACGAATCACATTTGTTGGGGGGCATTTGTTGACCTTCACATATACTACGCAAGCCGAATCGAGCTTATAAGTTGAATTTGATCAACTTCGGATGCTCTAGAGCACAAATCAGAGCTAAGATGCGCTAAACATCACCGAAATCAGTCCAAATGACCTCTGATTGATGAACGGACTTTGTCATTGCATTTAGAACATCAAAATTGGTAAATATATAAATATTGCATAATCTAAAGATCAACTGATCAAGCGATCGACCTATCAATGTTCTAACACACATAGTAAAGTTGGAAAGCTGTGATGATATCCAAATGACCTCTGTTTATGAAATTGATTGCATCGTTAGCTTCAAATATGCTCAATTCAGACGAGCTTGCACAAAAATCGAGTGGTCATAAGTGATAGTGCATAAATCGAGGTTGAAATACATTGGACATCATTGAAATTAGTCCAAATGACCTTCAATTGATAAAAATTTGTCATGTTTGAACATCAAAATTGATGAATATAGATATTGCACAACCTAATGATCAAAATCAAGTGATTGAGTTGAATGATTACACATATATCGATCAAGTGCACCAACTTAAACCAAATGACTGCTCAAATTGATATCGTTAATTTTGAAACATTTAAAATCTATCAATTAAGACTATTCATACTTAATGAGAGTGCAAATGTCAATGCTTAAGTGATACACATTTTAATTTGAAATCTACCCGATTTAATGAATTGAATCAAATAACTTTCGATCATGATATAAAGTACTAATATAATAACCTAAGATTGATATATATATATATATATATTAATATGTATTTTTATATAAAGTTATATTAAAATCAATATAACACTAAAAAAATTAATAATTTATCATTTAATCCTAATTAACCTAATCTCTCCATTCAAAGCCAACCTCATTTCTAAACCGACTCTCTTTCGCATGCATCGACGACTTGCTTCCCCTTTCCCCTTCACACGCTGCTCCATGAGAAACACTCCCCACTGCCCAAGGAAAACTCCTCCTCTTCAACCATTCCCTCCTTCCTCCTCCTTAAAGAAATGGTAAGACAAAAGGGCATGGCTCATTTTTTTCCCACTCTCAGTTTCTTCCTCTTCGCTCCAATCGCAAGCAAGGGTAGGCTTTCCTTTTCAATTCTTCCATTCTTTTTTTTGTAATAACCAAAAAAAATAAATACAACCGATGATGGATTGGAAAAAGACCAAAGGGGAGTTCGCCAAACCAAATAGAACTTCCAAAACATGAGAGAGAGAGAGAGAGAGAGAGAGAGAGAGAGAGAAGGGAAGACTCACCTGCCTAACTGAGCCTTAGTGTTGACAACCCAGAGAGGAGGGAGTCCAGAGAAAGGAGTGAGGGAGAGAGGGAGAAGTGCCCAAGGCTGTTCTAGCAAAGTGAGGCTCCATCGCACTGACGTCGCCGAGGTCTGGACCCTCTCGATGACAACCGAGAGAGGCATGCAAAAGGAAAAGAAGAGGCACATGCATGCATCCATCCGCTCAAACGGGTCTTAGGGCAAAACCGAGAGGAAAGAGGTAAGTAAATAAATAAATTATATAATTATATGTTTAATTGAAATCTAATTTTAATGTTATTAGCTTTGATTTTTAATGTCATTTCAAGTTTTAACTTAAGGTTTATCGATTTCAGCAAATAAGTTAAATTAGCAATATGTAGCATAAATTAAATTTAAGTTTAAGATATCATTTTAAGAAAAATAATAAATAAAAGTATTAAATTTAGGAGAACCTATAAATGAAATGCAAACATTTGAAACTTATGAATGAAATGGATGTAGTAAAAGTACGATTAATTATTTTAATAGATTGAGAGCTAAATTTTACCTTTCCTTAAGTATAATATAAATTAAACTTAATTATTTAAATATTACATGCTATATGCAAAATATAACTTAAGTATTAACTTGATGTTTAGCCTAATAAATGTACATAATTTAATAAATAAATTAACTAAATATGATTATTATTAATAATTGTTAATTTAACTTGATTTCGAAAATAGACAATGAATATTGAGGTGGTGAGCATCAATTAATAAAAGTTATACATAAGTATCATAATAAGAAATGAATAAAATAAAATACATTACTTTCTAATATTGATCCAATCAATATTTCATTCTATAGGAATTTCAATTAAGGAAAAAAGCATTAAATGAAAGGAGATTCAAGAGAAAATTGCAAATTAAAGTGGGTAATTATGTTCTTACATTTATGGTAAAAATATCTTTAATTTCTTGTGATGAAATGCATGTTTGTATGATTATGACTTTTTCCTATATTGCAAGTTGTGATTATTTTCCTGCTTCTTCATAAATTGTGATGTAGTTTACTGTTTCTTCATGTTGGATAATAACTTGAATACGATCACATCACACTCATCATTTTATAAAGTTAACTGATTTACTGTTATGAATTAATATGCATAGCTATATAATTATATGTTATGAATGTGTATATTGAAAGTGGAGTTTACTCCCTTATGGTACCAAATTTGGGATGCAATGTACCCGTGCACAAAATGATAAAAAAGGGCCAATAAAATTGGCAAATGGTAATGGCTACTTATCCTTTGGATGAGTGTTGGTAAAAGTTTAGATGGTGACTCCTAAGACGGATGATAAATATAAAAGTAAAAGTTCACACAAAATGTTTATGTATACCTACCCTCATATGTTTGATTATTTGAGCAATTTTTTTATGTGCATGTGATAACAAAAATTGGCATGCATACTAGTTTTACCTTCTTGTTACTATGTGTAATAGCATAATTAATCGAATTTTATTCAATTATTAGTTGTTTAATTTTTTGCAGTTAACCATCCTAACTAAATGGTTGATAGATGGGAGAGTTATGTTTATCATCGTAGAGAGACTTCAGGAGATAAGTAATTATGTCAGTTATGTTGAATTATGTTTAAATTGTATGGCATATGAACTTTGTTAGTATATATGTGTGGACAAATTATTAAATCATTTGTGGGTTGTAGTGGCTCTTGTATGATTGGAGATTTTATTTAAGATTGGAAATGTTATGTAAGTTTTTTTTATCCGTCCTACCGGCTGTTCTCGCCAGTATTCCAAGCTCAGCCGTGTGACAAGAGTCATATCAGAGCTAGATTTTATATTTAGGGACATAAGTATGATCATAATCAAAGAGCCATTTGGATGATGATAAATTTTATGAAGAGATTTGATGTGATTTTAAGAATGGATTGGCTATCTAAACATTATGCTACTATAGATTGTTGTAAAAAGATAGTCAAATTTAATATTTCTTGGAGAAGAAGAATTCAAATTTGTGGGGCATAAGGGAGTATTAGTTATGATTGTGTCTTGCTTAAAAGTTCAAAAGATGCTAGCAAAAGGCTATGAAGGTTTTCTTGCTCAAGTCACTGATGTTACTAAAGAGGTAAAGAAGTTAGAGGATATACCAGTAGTAAAAAAGTATCCAGAAGTTTTTCTGGATGATTTATCAAGTTTACCTCCAGTCAGAGAGATAGATCTCTCTATTGATATAATTCAAGATGCAAAACCTATAGCAAAAGTACCATATATAATCACGATCAAAGAATTACAAGAGTTGAAGAATCAGCTATAAGATTTATTAGAGAAGGGATTTATCAGGCCTAGCACATCTCCTTGGGGAGCTCCTGTATTATTTGTGAAGGAAGAAAGATGGGAGCTTTAAGCTATGCATGATTATAGAGCTTATCAAACTCACATTGAAGAATAAATATCCCTTGCAAAGAATTGATGATCTTTTGATCAACTAGAGCTGATTTTCAAAAATTGATTTAAGATCAGGTTATCATCAGTTGAGAATCAAAGAAGAACATATACTAAAGACTGTATTCAGTACATGGTATGGGCACTATGAGTTTGTGGTGATGCCTTTTAGCTTAACAAATGCTCCAACTGTATTTATGGATCTCATGAATAGAATCTTTAAACCCTTTTTAGATTCATTTGTGATTGTATTCATAGATGATATTCTAATTTATTCCAGGATGAAGCAGCTCATGAAAACCATCTTCACATTATTTTACAAGCTCTGAAGGGAAATGAATTGTATGCAAAATTTTCAAAGTGTGAATTTTGGTTAAATATCATCATATTCTTGGGGCACATGATTAGTAGTGAAGGGGTTTTAGTGGATCAGAGTAAAGTCGAGTACAATGGCCCAATCAACTACCGCCAGTAAGTAAGTTTCTTAAGGTTGACAGATATTATAGGAGATTCGTTGAAGGGTTTTCACAGATTGCCATGCCACTATCGAGGCTAACTCAGAAAGCAGTCAAGTTTGAATGGTCAAATCAATGTGAAGAGGCTTTTCAAAAATTAAAGAATTGTTTAATGACTGTACTGGTATTAACTATTCCATCAGGGACAGAAGGATTTCAAATTTATAGTGATGCATCATTAAGAGGCTTGGGATGTGTACTTATGCAGAATGAAAGAGTGATTGCTTATGCTTCATTGCTATTAAAAAATCATGAAAAGAATTATCCAACCCATGATCTAGAAAGCAGAGTGGTATTTGTATTAAAAGTTTGAGGCATTATCTATATGGAGTAAGTGAAGTTTTCACCGATCATTAAAGCTTGAAATATATCTTTACTCGAAGGAGCTAAATTTAAGGTAAGGAGATGGTTGGAACTCATTAAGGATTATAATTTGGATATTCAATATCATCCGTGGAAGGCAAATGTACGATGCTTTAAGTAGAAAAATCTAAGAAGGTTTATTGGTTGATCTCCAAGGAGTTGATTAAAGATTTAGAAAAATTGAAAATTTCAATTATTAAATCTACAGATGATCATGCTTTATTGTTAAATCAAATGGTTATACAATCAAATTTGAAAGACAGAATACATGATGACTTTTAGAAAATTTTAAATTTGGTAAAAATAGGTCATACAGAAGATTTTAAAATCGATGAAGAGAGATTACTGAAGTATCATGGTAGGATTTGCATTCTAGATGTTAGAGATTTGAGGAAAGATATCTTACATGAAGCACATCATTCTAATTATACAATTCATCTAGACAGTAGCAAAATGTATCAAGATCTTAAGGAAATATTTTGGTGGCCAATGAAAAAAGTGTAGTGAATTTTGTCTATAAATGTCAATCATGTCGATGGTTAAGGTCAACATCGGCCAAGTGGACTTTTATAGCCCTTGCCAATACTTGAGTAAATGGGATGATATTGCTATGGATTTTATGGTTGGCTTACCTAGATCCGTAAGAGGTCGCGATATTATTTCATTATTGATAGTTGACTAAATCGCACACTTTATACATATCAAAAATGATGTTGTTGAAAAGCTAGCAAGAAGTATGTTGATGAAATCGTGAAGTTACATGGTGCCAAAATCTATAGTGTCCATCGGAATGGTCGATTTACATCTAGTGGAGAAAAATTCAAGAAGTTTTAAAATGAAGCTTTCAAGATCGACATTCCATCTTCAAACTGATGGCCAACAGTCATAGAGAACAATTCAAACACTTGAAGATTTGCTTAGACTTTGTATCCTTGATTTTGGGAGAAATTGGAAATTCGCTTTTGATTGAGTTTTCCTACAATAATAATTTTCAAGCAAGTATTGGTATGACTCCCTATGAAGCATTGTATGGAAGGAAATGCAGAACACCACTTTATTGGGTGGAGATAGGTGAAAGAAGAATTATTGCGAGATAGTAGATGAAGCCACTGAAAAGATCTGATTGATCTGTGATAGATTAAAAATTGTTCAAGATAGGAAGAGTAAATATTATGATGCTAAACATCAGTTAGTAGAGTTTGAAGTGGGAGAATTTGTATTTCTTAAAGTCAGCCCCATGAAAGGTATAAAATGATTTGGTAAAGTTGGAAAGTTGAGCCCACGCTATATTGGTCCATATGAAATCTTGGAAAGAATTGAAAAAGTGGCTTATAGACTGGCTTTACCTTCTCACATGCAAGGAGTGCACAATGTGTTTCATATTTTCTCAGAAAAAAGTATATTATTGATGAAGCCAACAAATTTATTATGAATCCTATTGATATTCAACCAGATCTGACATTTTTGGAGGAGCCAAAAAGAATTATAGATTATGATGTTAAGCATCTCAGGAATAGAGAAATTCCATTTGTCCGTATACTGTGGAAACATGGATCGAATGGAGATGGGAGAAGGAATCGAAAGTGAGAACTTTATCCTCAATTGTTTAAATGTATATGTTATTTTTATTAATGTCTGAGGATGAAATTTTTATAAGAGGGAGAGATTGTAATAACGAAAAAAATACAAGCTGGATGGGTGGATTGGAAAAGTCTGGGGAGTTCGATTTTGGCAAACCAAAAATAGAACTCCCAAAACACGGAGAGAGGGAGAGAGAGAAAGAGAGAAGGGAAGACCCACCTTCCACTAACCGAGCCTTCCATGTGTTGACAACCGAGAGGAGGGAGTCCATGAGAAAGGGAGTGAGGTAGAGAGGAGATGGCACCCAAGGCGTCGGCTAAGAAAGTGAGGCACTTGTCGACGCCGGAGTCTCTCTGCAATGACGAGAGAGCGTATGCGGAGGAAAAGAAGAGGCATGCAATCCATCGAACGAGTCTTAGGGCAAAACCGAGAGGAAAGAGGTAAGTAAATAAATAAATTATATAATTATATGTTTAATTGAAATCTAATTTTAATATTATTAGCTTTGATTTTAATGTCATTTCAAGTTTTAACTTAGGGTTTATCGATTTCAGCAAATAAGTTAAATTAGGAATATGTAGCATAAATTAAATTTAAGTTTAAGATATCATTTTAAGAAAAATAATAAATAAAAGTATTAAATTTAAGAGAACCTATAAATGAAATGCAAACATTTGAAACTTATGAATGAAATAGTAAAAGTACGATTAATTGTATTTGAGAGTTAAATTTTACCTTTCCTTAAGTATAATATGAATTAAACTTAATTATTTAAATATTACATGCTACATGCAAAATATAAATTAAGTATTACCTTGATGTTTAGCCTAATTAATGTACATAATTTAATAAATAAACTAACTAAATATGACTATTATTAATAATTGTTAATTTAACTTGATTTAGAAAATAGATAATGAATAAGGGTGAAATCAATTAAGCTATACATAAGTATCATAGATAAGAAATGAATAAAATAAAATACATTGCTTTCTAATATTGATCCAATCAATATTTTATTTTATAAGAATTTCAATTAAGGAAAGAAGCATTAAAGGAAAGGAGATTCAAGAGAAAATTGCAAATTAAAGTGGGTAATTATGTTCTTACATTTATGGTAAAAAATATTTTAAATTTCTTGTAATGAAATGCATGTTTGTATGATTATGACTTTTTCCTATACAGTTGTGATTATTTTCTTTTATAAATTGGATAGTTTTGCTTTCATGTTGATAATAACTTGAATGCTAGATCATATTATCACTTCGTCATTTTATAAAGTTAACTGATTTACTGTTAGTTATGAATTAATATGCATAGCTATATAATTATATGTTATGAATGTGTATGTTGAAAGTGGAGTTCACCCCTTATGGTACTGGCTGGGGACGCAATGTACCTAAATGATGAAAAAGGACCAATGAAATTGACAAATGGTAATGGCTACTTATCCTTTGGATGAGTATTTGTAAAGGTTTAGACGGTGACTCCTAAGATGGATGATAAATGTAAAAGTAAAAGTTCACACAAAATATTTATGTATACCTACCCCCCATATGTTTGACTGTTTGAGCAATTTATTTTATGTACATGTGATAACAAAAACTAACATGCATACTAGTTTTACCTTCTTGTTTACTATAGTGTAATAGCATAATTGACCCATTGAATTTTATTCAATTGTTAGTTATTTAATTTTTCGTAACCATCTAACTAAATGACGATAAGGAGAGAGTTATGTATAGAGAGACTTGAGAGATAATAATTATATCAATTATGTTGAATTATATTTAAATTGGATATATGAACTTATATATATATGTGTGGACAAATTGTTAAATCATTTGTGAGTTGTAGTGGCTCTTGTATGAATGGAGATTTTATTTAAGATTGGAAATGTTATGTAAGTTTTTCTTTTTTCTGTCCGTCCATCTATTCCCGCCTTGGTATTCCAAGCTCGATTCATGACATTTTTCCTTCTCTGCCATAGCCAAAATCACCTTCTTCTCTTCCATTTCCTTTCCCCTTTCCTCCCCTTTCTCTTCCCTCTCCTCCTCCATTTCCCTTATTCCTCCCAAACTGAAAATCACCTTTCAAGCCCTAATCGAAAATCCCCCCTTCTCTACCCTAGTCGAAAGTTCTTCTTCTTTCCCATTTCCTTTCCCCATTTTCTTCAACCGAAATCATCTCTCTAGCTGAAACTAACTTCTCTAGCCGAAATCTGAAATCTGAAATACAGAATCTGAAGTTCGGCAAAGGAAAATCTACTTTTACTTTGCTGAAATTTGCAATCTCTCCTAGCCTAACCTCTCTAGCCGAACTCTCCTCCATCATAAGTGTGGAAAATAAGCTTGAAATGTGTGAATGTGAAAGTATATATATGTGTTTGTGTCTCTTTCAGGTTTCAAGACCGCTAATGCCCAATGTAGTATGAAGACGACTGTGGTGTCGCAAGACACCACTCACTACACTTAATAGAACATACCGAGCAAGCCAAAATAATTGTTAGAAGTCGCTCCCCTAGTAGAAGTGCTGCCAAAATTTTGCTGAATCTTTGACTATAAAATAAACCATAAGGAGCAAAACTAAAGACACATCTAAATGATCAAATCAATCTAAACTAAACATAAGATTAACTAATTAACATTATAATATATGTAAAATATATTAAATCCAAGGCTGGCATTGCAAACTACATAATATACCTCTAAATCAAAGGTCAAATATTTGGACCAAAACTCACTCAACACTTGCAAGGATAGAGAGAATGGGAAAGGGAATGATAAAAGTTAAACATCCCCATCTCTTCTATTTATAAAAGAAGGAAGGGTTATTTGTTGGAACAGATTCATTAAGTGATAATAATATAAAAAAAAAAAGAGAAGAGAATCACCTTCTAGATTTTTTAAAAAGGAGCTTCTTTTGCACTTGAGCTTAAACCTTAAATCAAATTATGAGAGAATCAATATGCATATCAAGGCAACACACCTAAGTATCAAAAACCTCAAATCTGTATATCGAAATACATGCAAGTATATTATTGGATGAAAGTTAATACACATATTGAGATAACTATACATTTAAACATATAATATTGATGTGTGTAGTCAATTTTAAAAATCAAAGATCAAATATGCACACACATCTTGATGGGATATCACATTTATTGTGCATTGTGAAGTGAGTTTGCATGTAAACCTATCAAATAAAAGTGTGTTAGCAATATAATAAGATGAATAATATACACACTATAAAGCAATCATGTACTTCTACTCACTGCTTCAAAGTTTGTGCATATAATGAGATGATATAAATTTAAATGTAATGCTTTAAGAAGTGTGCAAGCATCCTCAATGATTTACACATTCCACAAGGAGTTTCTTAGGCATAGCTTTAATTACCTCATAAAGCATGCAAATTTTATAGGTTGCATAAAATTCAACAAATTTGAAAACAAATCTGCATGGGCCGCTTTATCTATACGGTGAAGTCGTAAGTCCCACTTAATCAATCCAATTCTCTTTGCAAAATAGGAGTTGATGATTGATTCAAAATGAAATGCTCAAATCATATTTACCCTAGTGATGATTGTGATGATTATAAATTTCAATTGAAGGGGTTCAATCTCAAAATAAAATTATTAAATTATAGTATGAAAGCTCAAATCATTCATACCCCAATGATGGCTATGTTGAATGAAGATTTCAACTGGAGGGGATACTTTCATCAAAATATGATTATAATCTCAAATCAAATTAAATGAAAATTAAGCATTAATTTAAAAACTGCTCAAATGGAATTTAATCTTTAAAAGTTTAAAGTAAATTCTATTCAATCCACCTTCCGTAATAGTTTGTTGAAGTTGGCAAATTAAGAAAACTCTATCTCACAAAGAAGACTAATGTCAAATCAAGTATTCTAATATGTTCACTCTCAATCAATCTCATGCTAATAAGGATGGGTCCTCCGATCGCTGTTGGCCAAGGCTCCACAGATGATGCAGTTATGACCAGAGTCCTCTGATCAGGTGATTTGGCCAGTAAGGCTCTATGATATTATGATCACGATCATAGCATGTATTCTCCCCAATGGCTCTACCCTTTTAGTTATGAATCATAGGTATACGAAAAAAGCCCTCCTAAGGTAGACTTAAGCTGCCTTTCTGACAAACACCACCCCAGTCTACAAGGATTTCGATGACGTAACTCATGTGTTGCTGATAAGGATCTTTCGATTAGGTTGGGTTGACTACCTTCTCTGACTAAGTAGACTAGGGACCAAGACACACTGGGATGATGGAACCATGGGATCTAGATTGAGCACATCATCATTCCCCCAACCATCCGCTTTAAGCTAAAATGATGAATTTCATAATCTTAAATTCCAAAACTCCACATGTTGCTATAATATGCTATGCATTCATCAATTTTATGATTAGCCTTAATCGAAAGTTCTCTCTCACTTATTGGGAGGTAATTAACTATAGGGGCTTGCGCCTATAGAAAACTTGGAACCAGATCTAAAGTCCTCACAAAATGAGGACAAAATCTCTAGGTAGTGTCTTATTTACTATCTCATCTGCCTTCTGAAAATTACACCGACACATTTTAAACCATACTCTCTTCAACATTTGTCGAGGTCGATGTTAATTTTGGAGCCCACACTCATTGCTTCAATATAACTGCAATAATTGTTAGATGCTAAGTACTTGTTTGTGTTGTTTCAACACAGGGAGGAAATTAGAATGCCTTTTATACATGTATTGAAAGCTTATGCGATGCTTTCCATAAGCTCGATAGGTATGAAGACTTCTCTGCCCGAGGTGTCGAAAGATACCTATCATGCACGCTTTCATAAGATGGGAAGGCCTTAAGACTCTAAAGCCCATATCAGGGGATGACGTCGGGAGGCTCCTGGATTTCAAATTAAAATAACTATGTATTCAAACGCGTCGATAAAGATATTACATACATGTGTTTGTCGTTTTTTTATAGTTGCAAAGAATTGTTAAATGATAACTACTCGTTCATGTTGCTTAACACTATGAGGAAACTTAGGATGCATTTCATACATGTATCGAATACTTATGCGTGCTTTCTATAAACATGGTAGGTCGGAAGGCTTTTTCTGTCATAGTTGCAAGAAACTTACCATGCACTTTTTCCATAAGCACAATGAGAATGCCTTGGGACTCCTAACTGCCCCTACTATGATGACGTCGAGAGGCTATCGAAATTCTATCAAATTTTGGGTGAAAGAAAGGCTGAAAATAAAAGGAATTGCTATAAAAATGAAAGTCAAGTTGGCATTGAAATGAGACTTATAAAGATTAATCTTAGTTGAGCTTTTAAGAAATATAATAGTTTACTATTGAACATGTATATAAGTCCCAATAAGTAAATTAGGTCACATTTTGACTTTGCTTTGAATGAGTTGGAGTGGAGAGAACTTGAAAGTATGATAAATTTCATAACCCATCAACAAGCACGAATACTACCCTTACACTACTTTACTTTGAGATTTTGAATGCGTTAAGAGGAGATCAAATTGAACACTTGTAAGATTGGTGGTTAAAACTATTTTAAATATTTTTTTAAATAATATGATACATTTTAAAAAAAAATTTAAAATACACTAAATAAGCATGTTTAAAAAAGATAAAAATTAAAACAAAATTAAAATTGCCATAATAGATCTTAAATTATTTTAATTGAAGTTCAGAGCTCTTCAACATCAGATAAACTCAACTCTCTAAAATTAATTTAACTTTTCTAAAATGAATTACTCTTCATGTGGCTTGATTTATATGCTTAAGGGCCATTTGAGATCAACTTTATTTTTTTTATTTTCTATTCTATTTTTAGTTTTATTTTATTTTATTTATACTTTAATTTGAAAAATATATGATTAGTGATTATTATTATTATTATTATTAAAATATTGAAAATATTAAAACTAATTTAAATATTTTAAAATAATATGATATAATTTTATAATAAAAATTTAAAAAAAAAACATTAAATAAGCATGTTTTTAAAAATATAAAAATAAAAATAAAATTGCTCCCAAATAGATCTAAAATTATTTTAATTGAAGCTCAGAGTTGGTCATCCTGAGATAAAAGAAATGTGGATTCATTTCACGTTTATTGAAAATGTGATATTTAATCACGCTTTTTGATAACGTGATATTTAATCACGCTTTTTGATACAAAATAGTAAATTTATGATATAAAATAAATCTGTAAAATAAAGCGGCCTTTGGTTGCGTGAAGGCAGCGAGAATTCAGCTTTCGTTCAGTCGGGCTAAGCGTAGTCACCGAGGATTCTTGAGAACGGAATCATAGTTCATAGAGTAATGCATATTTATGCAAGTTTTTTTTTTTTTTAATTTTTTTTTAGTGTTTTTTCTTTTCTTCATTCCACATGTTTTTTTTCTTTATTTTGCCAATTTGTTTTATGTTGCTGTTGTATAAATTAATTTGTAACATTTGATTTGAGATTATTCATTACTGAGTAATTATGGACCTTTTCAATTGTTACACATAACTGTAATCTTGCATTATTGGCTGGTACTGATTTTTCTTTTTCATTAGCTAAAAAAAAGTGTTCCGTGACTCCATTTTTTTACATCTATCTTGTTGTTTAGTGGAATGTGCCAAATTTAAGTATTTATTATTTTGGTACTGCACTATTTTTAATCTTATTAATAGTTTTGTGGGAAAATTCATTTTTGTACCCGAAAGTTTCTCTTGTACTGGGAACTATCTTCTAAGTTGCACTTATATTTTTTATTACCAATTAATGTTGATCTAATTTGTGTTCTAAATATATCATCTTACAGATGTGTCATTCTTTCATCCTCAAGGATGACTTAGAGATTGTTTGTCAAGTCTGTGGAATAGTTCATATATATACATATTGAGAAGCCCGCTAAAGTGCTACTGATGTAACTATGCGAAAATAGTCTCAATCCTCTTTTGAACTATTCCACAGACTTGACAAATAATCCCCAAGTCAACCTTGACGATGAAAGAATGACATTCCATTTTCTCAATAGAGTTGATATATATATATATATATATATATATATATATATATATATATATATATATATATATATATATATATATATGTTTATTTATATTTGTATATTAAAACTTGGATATAAAACAAAGCAATTTACAAGTCAAAGCATTTTGATAAAAACACTAATTAATCCCACAAATCCCAAATCATTTCCTCGTGCCCCAGGCATCTTGTCTTGTTTCATCCAAAGGCAAACAAATGAAAAAAAAGGATGATTTTTATTCCCCTCCCAGTCTCCTCTCTGATTACACATGAACCTTCCCCATCTCTCGCTCATGTTACAAAAATCCTAATAACTGGCAACTATCCCCTTCACATCATCTCCCTTCCCCTCTCATCCTAATCTGTGCTAGCCTGTCCTCACATTTCTTTCTCTCTTGTTTATCTTGTCACATGTTTCCCTCACATCACCCGCCTTTCGAGCATCTTACCTCTCCGTGTGTTGAATGCCTAACAAGCCATTGCCTACAACCCATCTTAGTTGCCCGAGCCCAAGCCTTCAGCATCACCTCCTCTATCACGCAGCACTCAACCAACTCCAACCCCTCACTACCTTAATTCTCGCCAACCTCTGTATCCCACCAAACACGCATAGAAATCCACAAATCTTCTCCTCGTCTCCCCTCTACATGCAAGTCTAGTCTGAGACCCTCCTCACCAGTGACCTTGTCTCCAATAACCAATACATGTATTTCTTGCTGTGGGAAAATTTATAATCTTTGTAGATATATGAAGGCCAATACACACATTTCTTAGTGTAGTGGGATGACACATTTCAGTTATAGTGTTTACATCACTCAAAAGCCCAGTACTCCCAATACAACCTCTTATGTGGAAATGACACTAGGCGGCTATCGAAATATTGTCAGACATTACATTGACACAAGACTTAAAATAAACTAAAATGAAATGAAGTTAAAGCCTAAAATTAAAATCTAAATTAAATTAAGATGTGTAAGTACTTGAAGAGATATGCGTGACATTTTATGTGAGTAGGTTCGAAGAAATACAATCACGATGTTATAAAACACCACCCATGTTTATTTTTTTTAGACTGGTGGGTAGATTCAATGCTTCTGATGTAGCCCTTTTTGTAAGTACGACGCTATGAAGCTACTAAATTTTTGCTAAAATTCATAGATTTGGAATCCAAATAAATCAATACAAATGAAGATTTTTAAGTTGAAATTATGAATTAAATCGATGTTAAAATTGAATAAGAATTCACCAAGTTTTGAAGCAAAACTAGCAAAAATGCAAATCTAAATTCACTTATAATGAATTAACAGCTTGCTAATGAACATAAACAAGATCTTAAACATTTTAATTGTCCTTTGATCCACATTGAGACAACTAAAAGGACTTCAATCGAACATGAAACTTAAGCATGTGAAACATATAATATGTTTGAATACACATCCTCAAAAATGATTGGAACTCAAATAAAATTCATAAAGACTCATAATTGATTCATAAATCAACTTTCAAATAAAATATAAGCCAAATTAACATCAAAGATGAAGTTGAATCCATTTAAATTGCTTGATACTGAAGCAAAATGCATGTAATTGTACTAGAATTTATACGATCAGGCAATGTGGATGCATTGAAACTAGTGCGGCCAACTTAAATATACCTACATGTGCCTTGATATATATGTTGAATGCCTAGATTTAGTATCTGAGGATGTTGTATGAGTTGACATCTAAAATATTTCTAATATGAAAAATCAATAAAGCATCTTTTATGTATATTCAAACCTAGACTCAACATCCTCATGAGTATCAGCTTTTCAAAATGGAGAATAGAGATAGTTTCCTAGCTTGCACATAGTCCATAGTCATCGAGCACTAAAAGCAAGATATAAAGCTACTAACCAACCTATGGCAAGCACAAGTGGCATTACAATTGCACCAAATCCTAAAGATGAAAAAGATTGGACTATATGATAACAAGGGACAAGAGTCTTAATTCTACAATCAAAGTCAACCCATTTCCCCACAGGAATACAAAGCAAATGGATGCCATCACTTCAAAAATCCCACCTTCATAAATTTTTAGTTTTTAAGTCAAAATTCACAAGAATGATTGTATATTAGAGAAGTTAATTAAATTCATCTTAAAAGAAATAACATTCACTAAAAAAACAACTTAATAAAATAAATACTAACAAAATATTGCCCCCTAAGGTTAGATCTCCTTTAAGAGGGCATTGCATGAGATTAAACTGGTTCAACTAGAGGGAATGGGGAACTCACCGTTTTAAAGGTAATGATTTGAAGGGCAAAAACACTAATGAGTCAAAGGAACCCAAAGTAATACCTAATTTAGGTAATGATACTAAAAAAGAAGAAGAAGAATTATTACTTTATCAATCAAAGAAAACTCTTTTGAAGATTAATTCAAAAGTGCATCAAGTTGATTTTTAATTTTTACTGGCCAAAAAAGTACTGTGGTACAAGTTTATTTGAAATGATTTTTTTATTAGTTTGATAATAATCAAATGCCCTTGCATCGAGTTTAATATTTGTATTTTTCACGGCAAGTACTTAATGTAAATGAATTAAGACAAAATTATATTCGTCATATTTGAACAAAGTTTATTAATTGCTGCCAAGAAGAAATTTAAATCTTTCTTTCCTTAAACCAGTCATGATCTTGAATTCAAAGACATATCATTAACATGAATTAACCCAATGATTTAAGATTATGAGATTTATCAAAGGAAAGACATTTAATAAAAGAGAGTCCTTCAACGAAAGGTCACCAACAAGTGAAAAAAAATGGTTGAGTACAACATAGTTAACATAACGATTGGTGGAAATCCAAAAAGGAGGATCAAGAATGAGTTAAAATAAAAAAATTGGCTAGCATATAATAAGCTGGCCATTTTATGAAGTCATGTAGCAATAAAATATGATGTTTCAACCCTTACATAAAAGTAGGCTATACTCTATAGATTTTGATTTGACTTGAAAGCAAAGCTTTGCAATACAATTTAGTTAGCCTCGTTGATTTGCGGCAATCCCTAATTAAATCTGAATTTCTATTTCCCTCTCGCTCAGTCTCTCTCTCTCTCTCTCTCTCTCTCTCTCTCTTTCTCTTCTTTTGGCAGCTTGTCCCTCCCCCATTCGTAACTGTTCCCGTAAATGAGAACAATAGACTCGGTTCTCTCAACCAACGCTACAGTTATTTTACTTTTTTGTTTTTCGTTTTGTTTTCTTTCCACTGTTGTTATAGTATCTAAGAACTAGGTTGTTCAACACTTTGAGGAGGTTTCAATGTTGAACTTCCCTTAGTACATATGGGTATATGTGAGGCGTGAATGATAACCCAAGCGAGAAGATATTCTCAGAAATCTCACAATATATATGCATGCATGTATTAAATAACCACAACTTAAGAAAAATGAAGATCTTTCTCCATTAGCCTCCACTATTACAAAGGATCGCTCATTACGAGCACCAACAATTCATGATCATCCATCATAGTTTAAATACCTGACAATCTATTTTATATTTTTTTGACTTTATCAAATAACAAGAAAAATGAAGTCTATTTATACTGTAATCATTCAAATACTTAAAAAAGAATCCAAATATATTATATTCTTTTTCCAGTCAACTAAATAACTCTCTTAAGATAATTTGTTTAGAAATATATGATGAATGATAAGTAATAAATTTATAGTTTAAATTTGAAAATATTAAAATATAATTAATTTTTAACTTAACAGGCCACTGAATCTTTCATCTTCAAGTAATTTATAGAAAATAATTGTAGAGAAAAATTCTCATTAAATTTTAAATTATTCTAATAAATTGAATAATTTTCTATAATTACAACCATTCAATTAGATTTAGTAAAAAAAAAAATTATGATAATCAATAAAAATATAAAAAATAACCCCACAAATTGACCTAACGTGTGACTTTTTCCTATTAAAAGTTTTGAAGACTTACTAATTATTATTGTAATTACTTAATTAGTACCGAATATCATAGTAAATTCATCAAATTTTTAAATAAAAAAAGGAAACATCGCAAAGAAATTGATGAATTTAGTTATTACCATTAAATTTCTTTTGTTTTTTTAATACTAATTAAGTAATTATGGCTATAATTAGTAAGTCATCAAAACTATTATTAAAAAAGTCATAAGTTAGGTTCATTTGTGAGTCTGTTTTATTTTTCATCGATTATCATAATTTTATTTCATTGTATTTTTTATTTGTTTTTTTAATTTTTTTATGAGGATAAATCAAGTCTCATGACTATATCTAATGGAATGTTATAATTTTTAAAACTTATTCAATTTATCAAAATAATTTATAATACTTCTTTACAATTTTTTTACAAATTATCTCAAAAGATGAAAAGTCTAGTGCCCGTTATGTAAATAAGTTAGTTATATTTTTAAAATTCTAAATTTAAAATATAAATTTACTATTTACTATGATAAATTTCTAAAAAATTAACTGAAGGGTTATTTAGTTGCATGAAGAAGAAATCAAATGTATTTTGATTCCTTTATGATATTTAGTTGATTGTTTTATAAATAGATTTTGCCTTTTCTTTTAGGTAAAGTCAAAAGAATATAAATTAGATTAGCTTAGATTTGAACGACGACAATTGGTGGATGGTTGATATCAATAGTAAGCAGTGATGGATGGTTATAGTGAGTGAGAAATGATGATAGTTGACAATAATAGACAAGTTAGATGTTGTCAATGACGAATCGACGCCGTGATTATCTAAAGAAACTATTGATGATGAATATCTCTTTATATTGAATAATGTATTTACAAATCACCAAATTCTAAATTCAGTGGATTCAAATTGAATTTTATATTACATTCTAAATTCTTCAAAATCAAATATCAGAATTCTCGCAGCTCTTGCATTCTAAATGTAATACATTCGTTTTCAGACAATAAAAAATTCTAAAATAATTCTTAATTTTCTTTTGAACCTCAAGTAGGGCTGCATCTGTTTTTATCTTATTTTATTTTAAATTTATTTTATCATAATGATCTAAGCTAGTCACATGGGAAGGGGACAATTGTTTTTTTTAATAATAATCCATATAATTATTTTATTTATTTATACTATAAATATCTTCTTTTTATCCATCCAATTTTTTTAAAAAAATAAAATTTTGATTAATTTTATAACTGGCCGATTCCTTGAAAATTGATCTGTTCACTAGTTCAACTCCTGTTCTAGCTGATTCTATGCAGAGACAATTTTGAGCTTGAATTCAACTACCCAAAAGACCGATTCATGATTGAACCAATCAAAGTAGATGATCTTATCCGATTTTCAAAAACATGTTCTATTCTTAATATATATATATACATATAGCGATAGATGTCGCAATCTTAAATCATTGCGCTTAATCATGTTAATGATCTGTCTTTGAATTCAAGATCACGACTATTCCCACGTGAGAGTTTCGCTTTAATAGACTAGTTAAGCCGGTGATGAAAAGAATCGTCCGTGCAACGTGTCTTTAATGCCTCATGGTATAATTTCTTCATCGATTAAACATTTCATACCTGGAAAGCATGATCATAAAGCTTCCTCATCATGAAGTAAATTAACCAGAAGGTAGAGAAGAAAAGAAATGTTGAGTTGAGGGCTCTACAGATCCCATTCAAACGATCTAGTGAGCAAACAATATTACTGTCAGAAGCGAGTATTCCTACTAATAACAATTTTGATCATCTAAAATGAGTAAAAAGGAATAGCTCTACTAGTGAGGTGAAGTAGTCTTTTTGGACTCAACAATGTCAAGCTCCACCACCACATAGGAGACTGCCCAAAACACTGTCATCTAGAATACATAAAGTTCTTAAAGTAGCCTAGGAAAGAGGCTTGATGAAAAAAAATTTCAAAGGCCTATGATAATTGAAAATACTAAAGCCATGCCAAGGAGGTTGCCATCTCTTATGGTAACTAGTCATCGAGCCAAGTATGCTTCACACGGTGAGCATTGGAGCATGACACTCAGACCATGTGTCCAAGAATCTGCTGCTGAAAGGTCCTGGCAAAAGAATTAGTAAGTATGGAGGCCAAGGCCCCGTAACGAAACTCTGAAGAAAGAAAGAGGCGACATCTGATATATATACTTAGAAATCCTCCTAAAAAATAACTCATCAGATGTAGATACCTAAAAAAGGGATATCACTGATGAAAGACATGACACGACACCGAGAATCTTCTATGGGATCCCATCATCGATCGATCCACCCATAGAGAAGGTTTACTTTAATCGCTTTTTTAATGGAAGACGTGTTTGTTCTACATTGAACCAGAGATCCACAGGAAACATCGATCAGAAGTTCATGTGCAAGAAGAAGATAATGAAGAGGACACTATGAAAGTGGAAGTCATCTATATGATCAAAGATATAGATGAGCTTTCTGCTCAGCACCATCAGCAGCAACATGGATCTAGGGAACCTGAACTTGAATTTGACATTTATGAAGAAGAGTCTTCATAAAAGCAAATAGAAGATGAATCTTCAATCTCTCCTGAAGAGGAAGAAGAAGAAGATCAAAATAAGAAAGAGATCATGGGTGTCAAAGCTGTTTATATGGTTGAACTAGGAAATGATCAGCCTGGTACATGCTTTTATAATCAGTGTCATCGTTCAGCCTAAGCAATGACTTTCCTTGCAAATGCACAAGGAGAAGGACAGTCAAGTTCTTCCCCTGAAGATGAGAAAGGAGTAGAACAACAACAAGAAATAGAGGAAAAAGAAGAGCCTGTAGTTGTTGATGTTGTGACACTAGCTAGAGAGCAAAGACAAATGCCACGTCAAATGGAAGTCAAATATAAGGAAATTGCATGGTTTGGTACCAAGATGAATGATACGATGGTATAAATGAATATCATGGTGGATATATTGTAGAAGATTATCACATCAACTGTAGCACCTATTTTGTCTGCTAATCAATAAGTAGCTAATAATACAACTTCTATACCACCAGTCACTCTAGTACTTCAAGCTCCTACAGTACATGCTACACCTAAAGTGAGGAATGAAGTTGACCAACTATCTCTTCAGCTGATAATTCAAAATATGGCTAGCACACTTGGGATAATAATAGTTGCTCAATTAAAAATAATAATCAATGAAAAGATAAAGGCAGTTATAGCTTCAAAGCAAGCTGAAAAGTTGGTTAGTAAGGGTCACCCTTACCCAGCTGAATATGATCAAGTGTCGTACCTGAAAGGTTACTCAGTGCTAAAATTTAATACTTTCAGTAGGCTTGGTAACCCAAAGCAATATCTAGCCTAATTTAAGGCTACTTGTGGTAACATAGGAGGTAATGATGTGCTACTTTTCGTTAGTCATCAACCTCGCCTACTTCTGAAAGTGGTATGAATTATCGAATGATTCAATTAAAACCTTTATTGAGTTAGAAA